>WUQG02006222.1:0-12100 GCA_011317285.2 Androctonus mauritanicus
GCTGTGATAACTTTATATGGATCAGAACTCTGATCCAATACAAGAGCAGAACATATGGTATAATCTGTATTGGGAGATTTATACTGTATTGGGAAATGAAAAATGCTCACCGCAAACTCTCTAATGGCTGAACTTAAGTTGTCATATAAACCCGAAAACTGAAATTCTTATAAAGAATTGCTGAAGAGTACCAGAAAGGAACCAATCTTTTGTAATGAATAAATATGGCAGCTACTATTGTATGTATTGTTATTTAATATTAAAAGAAAAAGTAATAATTATTGTACTGATTGGCAATTTGTACATTTTCTTATACTTTTGATCTTTTAGAAAATGTGTGATGATTATTTTACAACCATTTCGGACATCAGATTTGTGTTCTCATGAACTTTTAATGATTTTGAAAACTTTTTCAAAATCATTAAAAGTTATGGATTTAGTGACAGTTTATTACCATATTTTTAGTTTATGATTGACAAAATGCAACATTAAATCATGATTTTTAATAAATATTTTTCTTTATTTTTATGCTTTTCTGATTTTTATTTCAGCTGCCATTATGTTTAAACTGAATGCATTGTTAATGGTAACAATGTGTTGTCATTCATAAGCTGGCTTCCTATTGGTCAAATTTTTGCCATTCTGCAAAGCACAGTGGCAATTATATATGCTAAATATAATCAATGTAGAATATACAATAATTAATAATTAAATTATTGGTGTAAAATTTTGATGAACAATACTTAAGTCTGATTCTCACATATAACAGTGTATGTTGGAACTGTCAACAAAATGGCAAAATGACATCATTTTGCTGTTTCATCAACAGTTCCATCGTATATTGCCATATGTGAGAATCAGGCATTGTTCATCAAAGTTTTACTCCAAGAATTTAATTATTAATTATTGTGTATTCTATGTTGATTATATTTAGCAAATATAATACTATAATTCCTTGATTATAATTTATCATCAATTTACTGATTTACTCACATAATTTTTTTCTTGTTATATCAATCAAATTCTTTGTTTAATACTTATCCAAAAATAACAGTCAAGTCATAGAAAAGACAGAAAATTCTTTATTCTGGAGTGTTTTAATCATCTACAAGTGATAATAAGTACACAAAAAGTATTCAAATAAAAAATCAGCAGTTATAAATATTGGAGCTTAAGAATGCTTTTTGGTATACAGTAGTTCTATTCTACAAAGATGATGATGTCTAAATAATGTATGTTGTTTTGACTATTTTGATTTAATTTTAAAATTAACCCTAGTGCAAGAATCCATAAAGCAGTATATCAAATTATCAATATTCTGCTTCTCATCCCACACTATTAAAATATCATCTATGTATTTGAAATAATGTTTAATTTTTGAGAGAAAATTAAGTCCTTTCTGTTCCTTATAATGGACAACTAACTAATTCTGTTAATGTTTCTTCCATTGCACTATCAATACAAATATCAGTTTCTTGTTTATAAAGATTCTGTCAAACATATAAAATGACCCATGGATTATTACATAGCAGATCTCTCATAGAACAATCAATATTCTTTAAAAAAAACCTATACAATTTGATATAAACATTGCTTCATCTGGTTGTATAGAAGGGAGCAAAGATTCATAATTGAGAATAAACATTGTTTCATCTGGTATAGGTTCACATTCAAATAATCTGTCAAGCATTTCATTTGTGAATTAACTGTAAACTCATATTCAGTCATCCTACATCATGCCACTAACTATTTCTGTAAGAGATAAGTAGAGGTATTACAATATTCAACTATTGTTAAACAGCATTTGGGTTGGTATTTTAAATATGCAACAGTCATGAGCATAGTGGGTTACTAATCATTTTGAATTTTAGACATTCAGAAAAGTCATTCATCCTTAGTAATTGGTATAAACACTTTTTCTACTTTAGAGTGGAGTCAGGATCAAGCTGTTTAGAATGTATTGTTTGTATAATGTTTTATCTAGCAATTTGTTGTATGTGATCCTCTTCAAGAAAACCATTCTCTTAGTTTTGTTTTCATATGTATATACAATAAATTCTTACTTCATCTGTTCATTAGTTAGTTGGAGTGCTACTTTATGCTAAGAAAAGTTCCTAAATTTTTGTTTTCTACTCTTTCTATATGTAATGTAATTCAATTTCTAATGTAATTCACTTTGAATATCTCTTCAACTCCAGATAATATTTGCTCAGTTGGCATAATGTTTTAGCATTATCATATTTAGTCAAATGATAGGCAGGCTCTTTCTCAAGAATTGGTAGAGCATAATTTGGTATTTTTATATTATTTAATACAGTGTATGGTGGTAGTTTATTTTTATTATGTCTATAATAGGTAGGTGTATTTGATTTGTAACTATCCATTGAAGCTTCTTAGAATATAAAGTTCTTCTTCTACAATGAATCTGCTATTCCAAAAATTTAGATTAGTTCAATATCATTTAATTCTGCAGCATTGGTAGTTTCTTTTATCTAATTTACTGCTACTTTATCTTATAATACTTCTGCTTGATGAAAAAAATAGTTACCCTTAGACATTTGTTCCTAATCATTTCCCCAATTTCCAATTTTTATCTTGTATGTGTATGAGATAAATAGGCATTGGCTACCCATTATTGATGATATACTATCATAGATAAAATTGGAAATTAGAGAAATGCATTAAAGATAAATGTCTTTACTAAGACTTGGCTATTATTTTTGGATTTTTTTTGGTATACCAAAGTAAAATGTAAGTAAGACATCAGTAGCTGATGAATAGATCAGAATAATTAAAATTCTTTCCAAGAGAGATTTAAAGATTAAAAACAGAATTTTATATACTGCTTTATGAATTCTTCAATGATCTCATACACAATTTTTTTATTCCATATATGGGATTGCTGAGAGAACAATTTTTTTGTGTGAAATATTAGCTTTCCAACAAAATGATTTATATTTTTAGATAGCAACATTTTCCCTGAACAAAATAAACCATGAACAAAAAAATTCAGACCATATTTTCAGAAATAATATATAAAAATAACAAGAATTATGTAACTTTTGTTCAATATGTGATATAATTATTAAAAAAAATTACATAATTTCTATGAAATATTGTTATTTTTATTAATATTTTATATTTATTATTGTGTTCTTACTTAATATAGGCAATTTTTAGTAGTATTTTGTATAAATTTTTTAAATTTGTATCAAAAAATCCTAACATATACAAAAATGGTCTCATCTTTTATATAAGCAGCTATAATATCCTTTGTTGCTCTAATTGGACTGCAGATTATTTATTTTACCACCCACCACAATCACATGCTGTGTGGTAAAGTAGAATTGGCCACAATTTCCCAAGAAGAAAGTGGCTGCAGTAAAGCAATAAAATTGCCACATCCATTTAACTGGTCACTGGGTATTTACATTTTGTTTTTCATATTTTTCTCCTAAATATCAATGAAAATGAAACAAAAAAATTGTTTAAGATATATTTCTGTTTATTTTAATAGAATTAACCAATATTCTTCTATCATTTGCAATGTTTTTTCGGCTTTAAGCTTTTATAACTCATTATATGAAAAAATTCAATTTTTGCTTAAAATTTCAAAAATGTCATTTTTCTCATCCCACAACTGGAATAATTTTAATATATTAGACTACAAAATTAACAAGATAGGATAAAAAAAAAAAATAATAATAATAATAATAATAATAATAATAATAAATTCTATCAAGAAGTTTCATTCAAAACAATGTTTGTAAAAATGTAATTTAAAAAAATATTTCAGCAACTGAAAAAATTTAGTAACTAACATCAACAGTAGAGTAGAGTTGAGTTTTTGTGTTGATTTTCAAATAACACAAAAAAATAGATACAAAATAATTGGATTAATAAAATTAGGATTAACTTTAACCATTTTTTATGGCTTTTTATCACTTCATTTTGACATTTATGTACATCAACAGCACATAGGTATAATTAGGTCATGATGTCTGTACACCTAATGTCATTGAACAGGTTAACTTAATGGCTGACAAAGAGGTGACTCATATATCATGAGGTGATTAAAGAGTCATTCTTGATTCTTTAATTACAATTTTATAATATGCAAGTGAGAGCATAAGTAAAGTTACTGAAAATTGAGTGTTTTCAAAAGTTTGAGTTGACCAGTTGTTACAAGTAAACTCAAGCTACCTAAGCTTTGTTGATAAAAATTATTAACTAATTGTAGTTTAAATCTGAATAATTGCTAGTCAATGTTAATTGTGGCAGTAATGAATGATTTGCAGTTTAGTTTTGTTTTGTCATACAACATTTGTCTGGACAAAATGCACTAACTACAATGGTCATGAAAATAAAAACAATATGTGAAAGGTGCTTGTAAATTACAAACAGCATTAAGAAATAATAAACAATAACACTTAAACATTTTGTAAAAGAGCATGATAAGCCCAAATAAAATCATAGCAATAATTTGGTCAACAGACAGAAACATAAAAATTTAATTCATAAAAGCACATAACTCATGCAAAAATAAGTTAAAATATGCTAACGTTTAAACTAGAAAAATATGCTGCCACAAATGATAAACAGGAGAAAAACTATCAGCACATTGGCAGGAATATGAAATCAGTCACAAATATATCAGAATGAAGGAGTGCTTTCAATTTTATTAACAAATTCTCATCAACTTCAAACAGAATAACAAAAAATTTTAAAGAACGCATAAACATTTAAATTTTAAAAAATTACGGAAAAGATTAAATTACATATAAATTAAATCAAAAATAATAAATATACATGTAATTTAATCTTTTCCATAATTTTTTAAAATTTAAATGTTTTTGCATTCTTTAGAATTTTTTGTTATTCTGTTTGAAGCTGATGAGGATTTGTTAATAAAATCGAAAGTGCTCCTTCATTCTGACATATTTGTGACTGATTTCATATTTCTGCCAATGTGCTAATAGTTTTTCTACTATATAACATTTTTTTTTATTCTTTGTAATTAGATAACCAATTATTTTGTGGATTCATAAATGAAATAAAACTACCAAAATCAGAATTTAATTATAAACTATATATTATAATTGTTTTTCATAGCAAGATAATCTTTATGGTAATTGCAACCATCAAATTCAAATTGTTCCAATGTTTTAATAAGCTGAACATAGTAAATATACTTTTAACTTTTTAAATAATTAATTTTATGAATAATAAAAAAACATAAAATGTCCAGTGCTCTGGTTACATCAGTTTTTTTTTTATTATTCACAAAATTATATCTGCTGTACTCTGGTGGCATATTGTATTTAAAAAATAATCAGCACTAACTTCATAAATAAGACAGCACTAGTATTTATCATAAGATTAGAAAAGCCGTTTAGCTTTTGGTTTCAATTTATTTTTGATGATATTCACACATATAACTTTAATATTTTCATTTTTTTATGATCCACAATATATTAAAAAAAGGGCTTGACACTCGTGAACTGTGAGATTGACTTAAATATGCTGTTCAGGCTAATATAAAATGAAAAAAAAATATCAGTGATAAATATACAGTATATCTGAAATAAATACATCAGATATACTGGTATATATCAGATATATTACTTCCTTATTTGCAATTTTATGTGCTTTCCAAGAAATAAATATACTTGCCCTTTATTTCAATATTTCTTACAAAATTTTTTGATGATAATTTATTCAATATTTGAATAAAATTTTTATATCAATTCAAAATTCATATATTTTAGAATTAAAAAATACTTTTTTAATTTTAAAATTTAATTGAAAAATTCATATTTTTTATTATAAAAAGTTTGTTTTATAAGGAATTTATTTTGTATTATCAATTTAGTTTGAATTCATTAAATTATTCCTGATATTCATTTTTTATTACATTTGGTATTTAAAAGTGATGTTCCTCCAATTCTAGCTAATTTGTTTTAAACAAGCAATCATTCACAAGCAAGCTACTTTAAATGAAACTAGCATTTCTTCCAGGATATTTTTTGTAATTCCTATGAATGTAAAATTCTAAGCTTGTATTCATGGAAATTTGTCTATATATGATATACATATAAACAACTTAATTTTGAAATAAGATCTCAATCTTTTCCTATAAACAGCTTGCAAAGTTATTCAGTTTTGTCAACCAGGTAATATGTTATCTCTAATTTTTATCAGTATCAATTTCCACTTTATATTTGTGAACACTTTTTGTGTAATTCACATAGTCTTTAAAATACCTCAAAGAAAGTAACTGTAGGGATTCATGTTTGCCAGCATGGCAACCAATGTAATGTATCAATAGCAAGTTTGAATTGACAGATCTCTTATTGAAAATATATTCATATAATGATATGCAGATATATAAAATTTTTATGGAAAATCTGAACATTAAATACATGTTTAAATAATTTATAAGACTTTCAATAAATCATAATCATTGAATTTCTTAATAATGTAAGTTAGGAATATAAAATTAAAATCTTATGCATAATGAATATAAATACTTAATATCTTTGCATATTGAATAATTTCTTTTTTATAAGTTCTGAATATCTTATTTCAGAATTTATAAAAAGTAAATTATTCAATATGCAAAACTAATTGTTTTTACAAAGATCATAAATATAATTTAGGAATGGATAAAATTAAAATAATATTAATCTGGTCAAGTAACTTTAAATAAATCAAGTTTAGTAAGTTATACAGGATAAAAAAATATGTTAATGCCTATTTTTTTTTTTTTAATATAATCAAACATGAAAGTAAGACAAAACTTTTCAATTTTTATTAGAAATGGACAATAAAAAATGCAATTATAATTAAATCCAATTAAAATTACAGTGGAACATACTTTTTCTCTAAGAATAAAATAAAATCATGTCATATTAGAAATAATCTAACTATAAAAATATTATAAATCATTATTATAAAAATTATATAAAATTTTTAATGAATTTTTTCAAGCACTGTTAGCGTATGATTTTTGCCAATAGTTTTGCTCTTTAAAATAAAACAAGAATAAAAATTCTGAATTTGATAAAAAATTTCAAAATTAATCAGTACTATTTGTTTCTATTAATATAATTATGCTTTTTAAAACATTATATTTAACAGCAACATATTTTACATAATATTCATAATACAAATAAAGTGATTTGAACTTACTTTACGAAGTCCTTTTCTTCCTCCAAAATTCCTAACTTCTATCATTAATTTATCACGTGGATCTACAGAATGATTAGGCACTGGTCTTTGTTTCTTTTCTGTAGTATGGCAAATAGAAGTTTGTTTATTATTTTTAGATGGCAAAGATGGAAAGGGAGGTGGAGGTGGTGGGGGTGGTGGTTCCACTGTAATTGCAGAATTCAATATATTCTGTTCTTTGGTATTTATATTGTTTTGCAGTTTCTGTGAATTTTCTTTCCTTGACCATGAGTCTTCATAATTACGATTTTGCAAATCATTTTGATGATTTTTATTTAAAGGCCCTCCAAAATAAGTATATGTTGGCACTGATTCTTTGACAGGTAATTTATTGGTTGATTTTTCATTTTCTTTTGAAATTTCTAAATTGGATTTGACATCCTTAATATTAACTGAATTTGTCATTCCATTTTTCCTATTATTAATGAATACTTGATCTGAAGATTGTTTATGTGTAATTGTTTTTAAGTTTTCAAACTTTTGAAAACTATCCCTCCTACTCATTCTTTCTTTTCTGTTTTCTATTTTATTAATAGTATTGTCTTTATCCTGATTATTATCTTCAATGCGAACTTCAGGAGGCAATCTTTGTCTTGTACTACTAGACGACCTCACTGCTGGTGGCTTGAAATAAGTTTTATTAGAAGAAGAACGTAGACCATTAGAAGTTAAAGTTTTTGTCTTTGTTTTTAAATCTTGTAGATTTAAATCTATATTCTCTCCTTTCTTTTCTGAAAATGATTGACGAATACTGGATTTATTTGGTAAAGTTGAATAATCTGTAAACCTATTGGAATTCCATGTTGATAATGTTACATTGTTTAATAATTCAGATTTGGGAGATCTTGTTAATGATTTTGATTCCCTTATTTTAATAACAGGCTGAGAAAGATTGTTTGATTTTGATTTACTTTCTTGAACTACACACTTTTTTGGAAATAGACATTCTTTTTCTAACAAAGTATGATTAGACATAAGTTGTTTCTGCCAAACTACAAACTGTTTTTGTAATTTTCTATATTCTTGCTGTAACCGTTCTTGTTCCTTTGCAAATTCAGATTTACATTCTTCATTGATTGATAAACCTGTGCCACTCAAATTATGTTCAGATAAAGCCCTCTTTAATAAATTAGCATTATTTGAATTTTCTTCTTTGGTATCAATTGGAATTTCTATTTCAATATTATTGCTTTCAGGTATCAAATTTAACATTGATCTAGATTTTTCCTTTAATGCAGGTGAAAATCCCATATCTGTTATTTCTGCACATCGAAGTCTCACTTGTCCTTTTATGCCTCTTACTGATCCTTCTAGTCCATAAACTTTATTATCATTTGGTTTTTTCTTATCACTTCTTTCTAAAAAGGAACATATTCGTACTCCAGGACCTCCATAACCACATTTCTTTGGTCGAATTTTAATCCATTCTTCTCTTGACACATTGAAAGATTCTGATTTTGTAATACATTTTCTTTCTGTTTGTCTTTGAAGTGAAGCATGTTGTGTTTTTCTTTCTAATGTTTTATCACACACAACTGAATCATTTTCAATTGATTTGTAAGAACCAATTGTAAAATTTTCTAACTTTTTAGTGTCTTCTTCATTGTTTTCTGTCATTTGTTGATTTAATTTTTGTTTTCGTTTTGTTTTAGATCGTGATTTCTTTCTTATAACATAATTGCATCTTTCAAACACTTCATCACTGGATTCGTCAGAAGAAGCTAATTTTCTACACTGCAGTGGTAAAACTTGTAAAGTAGTTTTATTGTCACTTTGTTTATCATTTTGATTCAAGTTTTCTTTATTTTTCAAATCATCAACAACAGTTTCTTTCACTTCATCTTGTAACTGCACTGCATTAAATGCTGTACTGATATCTGAATGAATTTGCTGTTTGTTTAAATCTTGTTCGAGACGGGCATGTAAAGTTACCACTTCACTTTTGCTAACAGATTTTGTCTGTTCTTCAAGTTTTTTCATTTCTGAAAAAATGAAATATAAATAAATAATTATTATAAGTTTAATTGCATTCATTTAATATTATTACTTTAACATTAAATTAGAAAATTTAAAATACCTAAATCTTTTTTCAATTCTTCTTCCATATCAATAACACGTTGAGCCTCAGCAATTGTTTGTTCAAAAGAATTTTCAATATCATCAATAGTTCCCAAAGAAGAAATACTGGTTCTTCTTGTATCAGTTGCTGAAAATACAACTTCATCTAGGAGAAAATATACAAAATACTTTTTTTTTAATAAAGAATTTAATTAAAGAAAATGAATAAAATAATCTTAATAAATAGTTATAAAAAATAAATCCAAACAAATTAGAAATTTCTTAAAAAAGGCATATTTTGTTCAAAAAATTCAAAATTATTAAATTGATTTTTTTTAATTCCTATTGTTAATTTATTAGCATTAAAAAGTTGTAAAATACTTTTAATTTAATACAGTGGATCCCCTCATACTCAATGATTTCCCTTAGCTCATAAGTTCAGATCCTCTAAGCAGGCTTAAACAAGTTTCTGAGTTTCAGCAGTATTTGTGTATTGTTAAAGAGATAGAGGCAAGTTTTGAATATAATTTTTTTGTTTTCAGACTGTTGATTAAGTTCCTCTAAAACTTAAATATTTTAAATAAAGTTCCCTTAAATAAAAATAAATAAAAAAAAAAAAACAGAATTTGTGTAAGTTGTTCAATTACCAATTGGTCCTGTATAGTATGAGAGATATGTTCTATGTAATTTGTATTTGTGTGTATTTGAAAATGTTTTACCTGTTTCAACAATTGTAACAAATTTAAAAACTGTTAAAAATGATTTTTATTGTTAAAATGTTTGATAACCATTGATTGTAATAAAATTGAAATTAGCATTGAGATATTATGATTATATGAGTACATTTATCATGTTCTTTGAGTGCTGTAGCAATTTTTTATTGTGTTATATGGAATTGCATTATACAGGATTCACTATATTTCTGTTTTAAATTATTCATTATTTTACAAAATTCCAAAAATAAAGTTACCATAAGTTCTTAAATCAAAAAATTTTACTAGAATTATATAAATAATTGGTTATTAGATTGAATTTAATTTCAAATTTTTAGATGACTGAAAATAAAATTTTTAAATATCTGAATTATTTTTATCAATATTTTTAAATCTTAAATAATTATTATTTATACAATACTGGAAAAGACTCTTGTTTAAATTAAAAGTGTATAAGAATAAAATATTTTGGAATTTTGTGGATAACTATATACTGGTATGTATATAGTAAACAATTAATAATTCTTCTTAATGCTAATACAAAAACAAAATGTGAATTTTGCATATTTGAGAGAGAGCATTATTTGTTTAAAAACTATTTATAATATTAATTCATTTAGCTCATCAATATATTAAAGAAAAAATGAATATTAAAATTAGAAAAAAATTTTTCTATTAGCTGTTGAATTAAAAAAACATCAAAAAATTTCTAACATAACATCTTAAGATCTAAATTCTTTTTGCATCTGACAGAACTTGTTATTTTTAAAAGTTCTGATATAAGATATTGGCTTTGAAAAATATTTCAAGTGTTACTTCTTCACAGAAAAACTAAATCTCTCTTCAATAAATTTAATATAGCTTATGCAATATGTCAAAAAATAACTTTTATAATTATCAGAGAAAAATAAACTATAGCCAAAATAAATTATTACTTTTTTATATAAGAAAAATATATATTAAAAATGATTATTATTCATTAAAATTTTATTAGATATAATTATAAAAATAAATAGCATTACAATTACCTTCTTCATATTCGGGTGATGCATCAATAACAGAAGTGTTATTTTCTTTAATGTTATCATTATCATTGATTAAAATTTTTAATTTTTCTTTATTTTGTATTTCAGTTTGGGGAACTGGAGGAGGAGGAGCTTTACGTTTTTTAGGTACAGCACATTGAGTTTGAATAACCATTTTTGTAATGCCATTATTTAATTTTCCATTCACATGATTATCTGTTGAATCAAGACTACTTAGTCCACTTCCACTTGATGTTTCTGGAGAATCACTAAATACAGAAGATTCATGATATCCACTAGAATCAGAACTATGACGAGAATGTGAAACAGATTCAATCCTGTTGTTAAGTTTTGCTTGTGGTGGAAGAGGTGCTGGCCGTTTTTTTAATCCTGTTTTAACTGTAGTTTCTAAAGTATTACATGGTGATACTCTATTAATAGAGCCATCACCACTAGATCCTCCAGAACTCTGCCAAAATAAAAAAATATATATAAATATAATCATGATATTTTTAATTTATTTTTATTATTTTGTTATGATTAATTGATGTAAATATATAATATAATTTATTTTAAAATTTTATTTTTCTAACACTATTTTATATAAAACAATATTCTTAATTTTATTTCTTTTTATCATACAAAATGTTTATTAAAAATTATTCATACTTCACTTTTATAAAATAAAATTGCATATCAACTTTGAAGACTAATAAATAATATAACTATTATTTTTATATATACTGATATATTGTTGGATAATTACATAATTATATGCAGAATATATGTTAAATGGTTGATATTACTTTCAGGATGAATCTTTTTTTACATATAATTTAGTATTATAAAAAATAAGAGTTACATTGAAGATTTTGATGGATGTTCAATGTTTTTAAAAAATAAAGTTTTGCAACACAACTCTAATTTATTGATAAATTAAAGTGATATAACTTGCTTATACCTTATATTATTGAAAAAATCAAGCACTTTCAGCAAGCATAACGACATTTATTTAAGTAAAACGTTTTCGGACATCCGTTTGTGTCCCTCCTCAGTACGTTTTTACAAAACTTT
>WUQG02006233.1:0-32988 GCA_011317285.2 Androctonus mauritanicus
AAAATAAAAAAGCACCAAAAATAATAAAAATCTCGAAAAATAAAATAGACTTATATCTCAACCATGTTTGCATTATAAACTTTTGTAATACTTAGAAAATCGATTACGGCATAATTATCACGATTATCGCATTTATAAATAATTTTATTGTCATTTTTTGACCTTTTTGCTTTAAAATTTCATAAAAAACGAAGGCTAAAAAATAAAAAAACAGCTAAATTTTAAACTTTTTACATATGTTAGATATAATTAGGGAGTACAATTTATGATTATTTTCGTCATAAGGGTAGGCGGTCAAAAAAGTTTGGAGACCACTGGTGTAGAATATGATTTTTTATAATCCTATGAAAAACTTCTTTAGAGTAAGGCAAGGTAATTGTAGGCAAATCCTCATCAATAGCAGCACTTTTGGCTTCTTCTTTTTCATTTCTCATATATACATACTGAATAACCTAATTTTAATTATAGATCCAGATTGTGTTGTTAAAATAAATAAATACAGGAATATTAAATAATAATAATGATAACATTGAATTTCTTATTGATTGTCCTACGTTAACTTCGAAGGATTTACAACAGGCAAAAGGATGTGGAACAATGGCAACTGAAAAATGAAAATTTAACTGAAAAATTATTATTATTATTTTTTTTTTGTGTAGGAATTTTTTAAACGTAATTGTATTTTACATTTTCTAATTTTACACAATAAAGTAAAAAGTCATAATAAACATAAAAATAAATTAAGTTATATTAAAATTTTTATTTCGTTTAGATGCAACAAAAAATAAAAATTGTTTGAATTTAAATGTAAAAAGAAAAAAATTGATAAAATTTTCTTAATTATAATTAATTACGTAAATTTTAAATTAATTTAAAATTATTACCGAATTAATTATAGTATTGATTAATTAATTCACGAATTAGTTAATTAATTAATAATTCGTTATAAAATATTCTTATTATTTAATTCATTTTTTTTATAGTTCACAAATATATGTAAACTATATAACAGTATGTATATGTATATATATATATATTTTAAATAATTTTTGCTCTTTTAACAGGAATACTAGCATAGACGTGTAGAAAATTCCCAAATCTTGTTGTTAGAGAGGAAAACATCGAATTTAGTCTGCCAGATAATTCAGGAAAATGTAATTTGTGGCTGATAACCTGTTGGCTGACAAGCAATTTAGTGTTCAGCGCCCACTGGCATACCATAGCTGTATACATCATGTGTTGTAAGGAAACTGCACAGTCGTAAATCCACGTAAATTATTCACGGAGAACCATTTACTGCACGACCTATCTTGGTATTGGGAATGTTGATGTAAGAGGTATAGATTCTTCTTGGTTCAACCTTTAACTCTGCTTCTTATCACTAGAAATATATTACTTACCTCGTATATGAAACATCGTTCGGGTATAAGTCTTCTATTATCAGCTACATAACAAATATCTTAGTAAATAGCCCGATAGAAGAAGGGAGGGAGGAAAGAAGAAGAAGAAGAAAAAAAAATTCTGCTATAAAAAGCTAAACTCAATTGATTTACTTTCGATTTAGTACCTACAGGATGTGTTATTTATCAAACTATATTACTGCAATATGTATTTTTGCAGGTTCTAAACAGGGAAAGAATAAGATTGGGAGGAACATATTGGTGATGAATAGAAGGACATAGGAAATGTCAAAGTCAGAAATGCAATAGAAATTCGATCACGCTCGCCGGCCTTTAGTAGAAAAGCAATCGTGGCTAAGCAAGAAGCGACAATTGCTAGGTAGGTATTCTGTTCAAATAAAATTGAAAGTGGGATTGTGGAAACAAGTCGTTATGGCCTTGTGTTATAGGAAGTCTACATTGAGGAATGGGAATCGATAAATATACTGGAATTTATATTTCTTATTTTTATAGGAAACGGACAAAAAAAAAAAGAATATATATATATATATATATGTTTGTACTGTTGCGTCATTGAAACATAACTTATTGTTGCGTCACTGAAACGTATAAACATTATTATTATCTAACAGTTTTCATTATCTTCGTATCGATTTTCTGATACGCGGTTTTCGCGATGTTTTTTTTATTATTAAAATTAATGATTTATTGCCGATTTGTGTTGAAAACTAAACAAAAGCTTTTGTTTTTTTTTTTTTTTCCTTAGCTACTGTTTATATAGACCTTAAATAAAATTTATTATTATTATTATTTTTGATATCCTAATTCATACAAAAATTTTAAGATATTTGCATAAATTACTTTACCTGAAAACAATTTTTAAGTCAACGTGATGCGGTTATAAAATTGAGATTTAGTGGCAACATTTCATAATTTTTTTTTTTGAATAATATTAAAATAATTTATTAAATAATAATGGCATTTAATAATTATAAAATTTTTATTTTATTTTTTTTTTAATGCAATCGATATCATCTATAAAAAAAAATTATTTCTAATTGTTATAAATTAATGTGGCGACATCTGTTATTAAGAAATATAAGTGTCATTATTAAATTTTATAATTAATTAATTAATTAAAAATTATTTAATCAACTAATCAAACATAATTTCCACAGTTGCTGTTACTCGTATGCATATATCATCATGCGCGACTCAATATTTTAAAAAACAATTACCTTAAAAGTATTTGATTATTTTGAAAACTTAAATAACTAATATTTTATTTAAAAAATGATGAGAAAATTTTAATGAACACAATTTGTAATTAATGAATATAATAAAATCTCGGTATTTACCAAAACAAAAATCCCAGAAGAAATTTTAACAAACAGTTTTTGCTATTCTTAGCGCAAAGCAATTACTGCACAGAGTATAACTTTTAAAATTCCACACGAAACTTTTTATCGATTTTTTTTTTTTTTCCTTTTTCCTCTTTTGTCAAGATTGACGAAAATGTTTAAAATTACCTATTCAAATCTTCCTTTGAATTTCGAGTAAGAATACTTATTTCCCAATAGAATATTCACTCGGATACCGGATACTTATGCTTATCATTCGGTTTATTTTATTAATTTAACCAGCGTATATTTTTATATCATTCGAATTAAATAAATTTATATATAAATTTAATTACTTTTAATTCAGTATGGGTATACGAAAAATTTTTGATAAGTAATTTTAACTTGAAAAAATAAAAAATAAAAATTATAATCTGTTGCTTCATCCGGAAATTTCTAAAAGAGTTCTCGTGTTACAAAATAAGTTTTCAGTAAATTAATTTATGGAAAATTTTTCTGTTAAAACCTCCTTAAAAATTTTTCTGTTTTGATTATCTTAATAATATTTTTTGTACTTATGCTAGCGTATTTTTTAAAAATTTCATTTTTTTTTTTTTTCGCCCGTTTCCTTAATGGAATTTTCTATTAAAAGTTTGATATTTTCGACACCTTCACGTACTAGCACGCAAATAAAGTTGCTATTATTTTTAAAATATTCTTATTATTTATACTTTTATTGTGATTAGTCGGTGGAGAAGTTTTCTGTTCATGAAAAATAATGAAAAAATATAGTAATGTATTTTGTATCGGATTAGTTTTAGAAAATACATCATATTATTCATAGTTTGAACTAATCCTTATTGATGATTAAGTTTAACAAACTTTTATCAATTTGGAAATGAGTTTAAGTGGTATTGCAGATAAGATATTATTGTTTAATATTGATAATTAGCTTTGATTTTAATGGTTATCATTCCTTTATTATACAATTCTGAACGTGAACTTAACGTTTGTTGTAACTTTTTAACATAGATCGATAATTTACGATGTTCAAACTGTAATTCTCATATTGTTCGATAGAAGGAAAACTTGATAACAAAATGTTTTTATGATTTAAACGAATTGTTTAACATTATAGGTGTCCTATAGTTGCGAATTTTCGTAGAGAAGAGTGGGGCTAGATGAGTTGGTTGTAACAGATGTCAGTACTCATTCCTGGTTTATTCAAAAATCCTGAATTACTCATGAAGATATTTAGTAAAAATTTCCGTATATCCACGGTTTTTCAGTTATTTGACGCAAATGAAATGCAGTTAACACGATAAAAGCGTTTTAAAATGATAAATAAATAAATAAATAATTTGGTTTAAAAAGTTGTTACAAATCTATTTCGGTTGTTAGTAATTATTCCTGTGTAGCAGTCATGTAACTATTTACAAGGTTATGGTCGTAACTAACTTATCCTTGCCATTATATGTTATATCTAACTGTGATCATACCTTCCAAACTAAAATGGTAGAGCTTGTAGCAGGTTATGACATATATATAGAGGCAAATTATAACAATCTAAATCAATGGCTCCGATTCACGATAATCAAATATCCAATCAACAGCAGTTCAAATGTAGAAAATTATTTTTGTTTCATGTATAATGAAGATTATAACAGCCGTAGTTGCGAAAATGGATCCAATACAGTGTGTGTAAGAAATGAAGTTACGAAATATGTATAGCTGATAATCCTTTTTATGTTTGCCACAACTGTGACTCTGCTTATTCAGCAAATAACTAAATTGAAACTTATTAGGTTATATCTTAAAATTCGAGTGAAAAAAAAAACGGATGCAAGTTATATTTCATTGAAATTTTGTAGAAACCTATCCCATAGGATGTTACAACGTACTCGACAGCTGAATAGGTTGTAAGGTTTGCAATCATACAGAAAAATACTTTTTAAAAATACGAAATTTAATCGAATCAAACTTATATTGAACTAGTAGAGATTGATAAATGATCTTTACAGTGACACATTTGTTTTCCTAAAATTGAAATTCTCGTAGCGTGAAATAATCATAATACAAAAAGTGTTACAACTAGCCCCAATCTTCCTTACATATAAAAAAGTACAATTTTATTTTCAAAACTTCTACAAGAATTTTTAAACATGATAGCGAAATGATCAAGCAACAAATATATTGCAAAACTTCAAAATTATTTTAACGTTCGATCATAATATTTCAAAATGGCGGCAATATCATCAAAATTACTCGCGTTATAAATGGGCATTAAAACACTGAAATAAGAAATCTAATTGGTCCAATTAATAACATATATTATAAATATCGTATATATAGTGTGCTGAGTAACTGCGATAACTGCGTAACTATATAGGTGTGCTGTGTAACTGCTGGTTTAACTGCGGATTCACTGTGAATTTAAACGTTTCGAATTACGATCAATTATGTTCATAACTGGAGGAATATTTATCTGCTATATTGGTGACTCGAAAAATATTTTTGTGAACTAACTAGCGAAATTATTGAAGGAATGTTTTGTGTTTTGATATAACCTATAACGTTAATATTTCTATTTCATTGTATTTGGATAAATGTTTGCAGTCCTATAAATTTTAAAGATTTTTGTTCTGTAGTATAATTCCTACAAACTTTATAAAAATATCTTTGAGCTTATTACTAAAACAGTAATTTATAAATATACATTATAATTATTTTGTGCTTGTTTATGAAAAAATAAATAAAACCAAGTCAAGAATATTTTTTTAAACAATCTGTATTTTAAATTGATCCCAGCAATAATTAAAGACATCCTCTTCTCGGCTCTGTTCATCCATACGTCTCAATTACACCAAGGATCCTTCATGCCTACATTCATAAATATGTTACTAATATTAAGGACAATATAGGAGAATGAAGGCACTCGAAATGTTTGAAGTCTTGGTGTATTGATTTTCCAAAATCTTAATAATAACCATGTTGGGAATAAACTATACAAGTTTAGACATTTTTGTTTCGTTAAAAAATCAGTTCAGAAGATGTCTAAAGTATTTTGTATGATAAATCGCCTATTTTTCTTCATAGACGTAGAACATACGACTAACTAAGTCGAATTTTTGTTGTATTTTTGTATAAACTTTTTTCACGACAAAGAATTTTTCTTAACAAACAGGTACGGATAAGGAAGACAAGTAGATAAGGGTTATAACCTTCCATCATATTCCTAATCAGTGGAAAGTTAGAAGTAATATCAGAAGTATTTTTCATATATATATATATATATAATCTCTTTCGTTCACAATCCGTCCTTGAGTTAGGAAACTGTTTCCTTTGTGCTCATACCCGTAACATACAATACACATAAAAAGTCATTTGCACATTGATATATAAAGATTCTTCTTAAGAATTTCGAACTGGCTTTGATTCTCTAGACTTTTTAGAAAATCCACCTGCAAAAAAGAAAAAAAAATAATTAAAGAATAAGTAAGGCGAAAAATAAAATAGAAATAATTATAAATCTATTAATATTAAAATTTTAATTATGGTTTATATTATAAACTCTATGGAAAGCGCTCATAAATTTTATAGATCTGCTTCAGACCTTTTTATTAAATACAATTTTCTTATTGTTTGCGGTAATTGTCTGTGTATTTTTTATTTTTATTTTTTGATAAATGTTCTTTATTAAGTTATAATGATTTTCTATTGTTTCTATTGTAACAAAACTAGTGTTATAATTTGTGTCATACAGCGAAATATTCATTAAGACAATTAAAAGACTACTATAATAATTGAAAATCAAGCAAAATATTAATTTTAAAATACATTTTCTATACTTCCAGCTATTAATAAGAAAATTTTACGAAATTATTTTCCTCTTATTTATCTGCAAAATATCTCAAAAAAGAATCATTATAAAGAATTCACATTTAGGTGGAGTCATTGCTTATGAATTAAGCAATAATCGTATTGCTTAGTTCATAAACAATAAGCAGTCTTATGACTAATTTCATACGACTGTCATATTGAGGAAAAAAACATTGCATTGGTACTATCTGTCGTCTTTGAACAGTACGCATTCAAAAAATTCTTGAACAGGCTATTTGTACTTATTGAAAAAGAAAAATCTTTTTAAATAACAGTCATAATGTTACTTAACACTGATAAAAGCATAAGTAACTAGTATTATTTATTATTAGATGCTTTTAAGCAGTTCAAATAAATGAAGCAATTCCTGTTTTGATATCCAAACTGATAACACATTAAATAAATTTGTTTGTATATTATAACATTCTCTAGTTCTTAAATGCTCTAGTTTAGGTCAATATATATATTTATTAGCGATATATGGTAGAAAATCTTACATTTTATTGCAAATAATGTATCGGTACTTTTGACTAGGTATACGGAAACAGTAATGTTTCGAGAAACCTTATGCACTTCTGCATAAATTTCTCAAAAATGTAAATAAATAACATCGAGGCTTCTGTAAGGTATAACTGAAGTTTGAATGACCAAAATTCGATTAGATCTATAAAGACTAGCATAAATATTTGAAAGAACTCATGTTTTCTACAATAAAAATGCAGTTCTTGTTCTATTTTTAAAAGGTAGTGCATTTCCTAGATAGGAATCCGAATATTTTGGTACTAGTTCAGTATTATAGAAATTCTTTATTGCATTATTCACAGTTAACATTATTATTTTTTCTATATACTAATAGCATTCGTTTAAAAAAAAAACATAATAATAATAAAGCGAAAAATATTTAAATTTGCAATCGCAAAAGAGAATCTGTACTTTTAATTTTTAGAATAGGCCTAGAGCATGAGATGCTTTTTTTTCCTGCAACTATGAATAAAAGATTAGCTCTACTGGCATCAAGAAAAACTTGCTAACGACACGTCCGTCATAATGAATGTTCCAGCACTAGCAGATCGATATTTGTAATCTTCTCTTATATTATCTTCGTCAAATTACGAACCTAAGATCTGCATTTTATTTCTTTCTTTTCGAAGTTGACTCTAGGAAATACGATACTTAAACTACGTTGTTGGCTTCTTACAACAATTTTAATTTCCCCCGAGTTTCTATTTTTGTACTACAGTACTGTTCTCCTCTAATAACTTTGTCTTTAATAGAGGTCTTTCATGAAATTTTTTGGCCATCTTATTATTTTCTGATTTTCGAAGGAAAACTCTCGAATTTATTTATTTATTTTTCTTTTTTTTATTATTTTCTACTAAGATTATTTTAGATATAAATAAAAATATAGAATCGAGCATAACTCTAGTAATTAAATTTTAAAAAAGTTGGGAGTTATTATACATAGTTTTTTTGATTTTTTACATTTTTACTGTGTTGATTCTCTATGAAAATGGTTGAATTTACATTCAAGTTTTCGTAAAAAATCATTTTAAATGCGAAAAATAATTAAATAAAACAATAAACAATTTTTTTAATATAGTTAAAATTCTAGAAAAATATTTTTAATATCTAATGTAATTTATATTACATTATTATTATTATTATTATTATTTATTTCTGGAATAATTTTCCAAACTTTTATTATTATTTTTTTCGTATATTTCGAAAGGAAAAATGAGATTATCATCATTAAAATTTTTATAAAACATTGGGAATCGTTCAAACGTAATCAAGAAATGAGCTACTTACTGTGGAAAGAAACTCACAATTTTCAAGATTGCTCATTGAAGTCAAATGGCAATAAATTTAATAGAGAAATGCGACCGACTGTTTATCTGAAAAATCCTTACTTTCCACCTTAAAAAAAAAAAAACTATGCAAATTGTAGCACTAATGGTGTTACTTTAGCAATATATTTATAGCAAATGACCGTTTAATAGTCGATTTTTAAAATGGAAGAAAACAAAATCTGTTGTTTATAGGTTTCGAAAAGAATAAGAAAAATTCGTGACTTAGTAATTTGTTTTAAACACGAAAATATTCTAACAAAATTTAACTAAGAAATTTAAATTGAATACCGTATTAAAAAAAAAAAAAAAAAAAAACTTTCGGAAAATTAATTTTCCAAAAGGAATTCCGTAGTTAGAATTTTTATTTTTCCGCCTTTTTTTTTTATTTTTCTACCAGTGGTAACCAAACCTATATTTGCATGCCACAAATGGCACTCTCCAGATCCGAAATTCTTAGATAATAATTGCATTTTAAACTTAAAAAAAGTAATAATAATTATTATTATTATTGGGACGTAAGCTGACTCACATCTATATTCCGGTAGAGGTGACATGGCAATTTTGGCACTTTGATATGGTTTCATTTCGTATTGTGGCACGCCCGAGATAAAGGTTGGCCACCACTGATCTATACAGAAATAAAGAAACATGATGTAAACAATCACAATTTTTTTTTTGGTTTAAATTACACCTTACACAAACACAAACACAACGTGTAACATCAATCTAAACAAAAATAATTTAAAATTTGATTAAAGGCCATTTTATTATTAAAAATATCTTCTGTTGAACTTTAAATATATGAGTTATAAATGAAGCAGTTTGAATGCATATAAACACCGAATTTTTTCAAAATAAATTCACATATAATATAAAATTAAAAATTTGATTAATTCTTAAACCATTCAAGATTTTAAACGGGAAAATAGTGCTATAACTCAGTATAGAATTGAATGACGACCAGCCACACTAGCAAAATGCCTGACGTCTACATAGTTCCAGAAAATCCATTAACTCCCACCAATCAGGATTTACGTATGCTGCTTGCTTTCCATCATGTAGCAGCATCTAAAGCAAGTAGAAACTAAACCAGTTTCCCGATAAATGTGGAATATTTTATTATGTTATAAATTTATTTAATAGAATATTGTGCAATTGCAACTATCAAATCTTTAATTTATTATGTTTTTATTTAGAAACCTGTTTATTTCTGATCATTTTAATAAGATGAACTATATTGTGACGAATGGCGCCAAGCGTAAACGCTTTATCGCTTACGCTTGGCGCCATTCGTCCATACTAGTCTCTTCTTTAAATTTCGCTTGACGCGCGTTAGCGCTTGGCGCCAAGACTTTATTAATTTTTCAATAAAATAATAGCTGGCTAAAACAAACATTCGTCATATAAAAATGGCAACATCTTCGCCAATATATATAGTATACATTTCAAATCAATTCGATACTCCTTTAAATGGATTTGGATTTTTTTTTTAAATTCTCAATTTTTAATACTTCGAAAAAAATGATGCTGTTTTTATTTGAACACAAGAACATTTATGCAGAATTTGAAACGGACGTAATGTGTGAGAACAGGACAAAGAAACTCCACTTTAAAAGAAAATTTTCTCATCTTTGCAATTTTTACATCATCAAAACTTTAATTATCGCAATCCGTCTGAGGAAAAATTCTAATGGCATCGCAATTTTTTCCCAGGTGAAAATTAAAAAAATTTTTTTTAATCTTTTTTAAACATTGCGTTCGGTCTGAAAATTTATTAACCATACTAGCCTTTTAAATTTGTACGAAAGAAAAAAAATATATAAAAAAATTTTCTTAACTTTTATAGACATTCATTTAGATCAATTTTAAAAGATTTTTAAGCATATATAAAAACATATCCCGAATCTGGATCTAATCCAAACAGTTTAAAAAGAAGGAAAATATTAATCAATAAATGAATTTTTATTTGTAAAAAGTTAAATTCTTGACGTTATACCACGAAAACAAACTGAACTTCCAACAAGCGTAAGAGCGCAAGCAACGCGTCAGACGCGACGTCGCAATGTTGAAAACAAATAATAATACTCAAATAAAAGCTTAAACATCAAAGAATTGATAAATATTTGATATATTTAATCGATAAATAATGAATAACGCTACAAGAATGTATATCATTTATCTTATATTCTGTTTATAGCATACGTACTTTCCTTAAGTGAATTGAACATCTAAAACATGATTAGACTATTAGTTTAATGTACCTGAAGACCTTCTATCCGAATCCAATTGTACTATCATTCCAGGTTCTTTTCTTGTTATGGACGACTGAGAACGGTAGGAAGACTCGGTGTCCATAGAAAATCCTACTGAACAAAATAATTATTTAAGTGTTAGAAATTATTCAATCCTGTTTGAATAATTGAGAAAAAAATTATAATAAAAAAATACGACTATTTCTTTGATTAAAAAATCGTAAAATATAATCTTGTAATTATTTTAATCAAGTATAAGTAATATAAATTTTTCTAAAATATGTCGAACAACATTTTTTGGATACGAGTGTTCCTCCAGTTACAAACGTAACAAGATTTATCCGTAATTATACTACTGTATACTTGTCAAGATTAAAATCAAACATTTCTTAGTTTTTATTACAGATAATTCCCACCTTTACAAGCTAATTCATTCCTAGAACGAACTCATTAATGAGAGCTCGTAAACCAAGATTCAATTTCCCATAGACATAATGTTAAAACCATGAGTTCCGTTCTCGATACGAGAATGGAGACTTATCGAATATTCTATGTATAGTAATTGTGCTGTATAATATATATAATCAAAAACCTCCAAATTTGGATCAGTGGTTATTTTTATTTCACAGATTTTGAATATAAATTCCAATTATAACGCGAGGAATTTCTGTTAAAGTTCCGCCATCTTGAAATACTGTCGCACGTTAAATAAGTTATATCAGTTTTATAATGCATTTGATGCTATGCCATTTTGCTATAGTAATACATTAAAATTCTTGTAAACTTTTGAAAAATTTTTAAAATTCGAAAACGTTAAGTTAGTTTGTACAAAGAAGTTCACAACTATAAGAACGTTTTAAATTACTACTAGTAATTATATATAAATAAATTTAATTTAGTTGAGTAGCTATTTATAGAGAGAGAGAAAGAAACTTTTTACTACAAATAAAATAAATCAATAACATTATGACAGATTTACTTCTTATAAAAAAATTATTTCCGTCTATTCAGATTATAGCTTAACTACTATAATCATTAAAGAACTGATAATACGCAATTTTATAACAGTTAGAAATGAAACAAATGAAGTTTTAGTTAAGTAAAATAGGAAAACTGACGGTTTTGCACAACTATCCAATTATAGTCTACAAACTGATCATTAAGAGAAACGATTGCAACCATAGCCAATATAATAAATTGAATATAGCAATTTTTTTCTTTTCCAATTTCCTTGCAATAATAGGGAAACATAGGTTATACAAAGCATTTAACTGATAAATTATTGTGCTTATAAAAATACCATTATTTATGTATTTTAATTTTCAAATTAAAAAAAAAAGTAACCTAAAAATCTTAAATAAAAATTCTTCACTGTTACTCGAATAGGATTTTTCTGCTGTAGTGTTAGGCTTTTAAATAATATAGCTAACGATCATTCAGGAAGATAAGTATTAAAAGAATATTTTAAAAAATAAACTTATGACGTTTAGTAAACAGTAATCAATAAAAATCCTCACTTTTTAAAAAACTGAATCTTTTAACTCAGAGCTTTTTAAATTACAGCTTGGGGCATTTATCGTCATGCATTCTTAATACAGAGTGTGGTTGAACTGCTATTAGTGAAATAATAAAGATATATATATAAAAAAAGCATTGCCTGCAGGCTTTAAGAATGAAAAGTCAAAAAATCAATTATTCTTTCTAATGCATTCTCTACCTGTCTCCTTCGTTTAATGTCTTCTGAAACGATTACCCTAGAGATGAAATTTTTGACAAAATTCTGTCACTTGAAGTTAAATAAACGAAAAATAAGAAAAATGCATTTTATTGAAGAAAAATTATCATAGACAATTGTTATATAATGTTTTCATTCGGAATTTAATCAAGTAAAAATAAAAATATATTGATAATTACCAGGACATTGATATATATGTGCGTCTGATCTAGGAGGTCTTGGTGTTCTTTTAACCGTGGCATAAAGTGGTTCCTCCTGTAACTAAAAAATAGTTATATCACAAATATAGTTAGAAATATAAATATAGATCACGATATATAAATATAACTTATCAATTCACTTAATATCTTACCTGATGGTATCCCGAATCTGTTCCATCATCAGTTGTTCTTCCAGAAACTTGTGTAGTAGCATAAGGTGTTGGGTAGTAAGAAGATCCAGATGAATGCTTTTTTCTTTTCTCCAAGTCTGATAATGGCATCATTTCTTGACCAGATTTTCTTGTTCCGTAAGTCATGCTACCTGAATTCCAAGAGAAATATTTTATAGATTTAACAGAGCGACATTATTCTGCATTTTATTATTATTATTTTTAATACTATAAATAGTATATAATAAAAGTTATTTTAAAAGCTACTTCCGATAAAAGCTGCCGGTATAAATATAAATAAATTTAATTTAGTGCCACTTCCATTCCGGCATGATTTAATTTCTAACTCTATTCATCCCGTTGCATAAAAATGTCAAAACATATTTGCATGAAAATTCCCGATACGTTTAATCAATAAAGTCAGAGCAATTTCTTCAAACAGTCTTACCTTAAAAATACTTCGCTTATCGTTATTCCTAGTCACACGAATGCAATTTAACGATAAAATTTGACATTTTATTTATAACATGCGTTTAGTATAATTGGAGGAAGGAACCAAATAATTAACGTGAACGGTATAAAACTGCGATAATTATGTTTACATGTTTGCAAAATGAGATGCACACACAACAAGAGAAATAAATATCTTCGGAGGTAATTATTAATACTTTAAAAAATGTTCTTTTTTTTTCTTTATTCACGAGTTGTATGAATAGATGTTCGAGAGCAGGATTATTAAAGAAACTAATGAAAGTTATGGCTGCATCTTTCCGTTTGAAATACTATTCATTACTGAATGAAACTGGCTTCTAGAAGAATTTATAGCAAACAATTCGTGTAAAACGGCTTGGCATTAGCTTTCCAAGTAGTACTTCAGCACGACAATAAAGGGCTAAATGATGATGCCTGAATTCAGTCGGATGCAGATGGCAAAGAATGGAGAAGGACATAATAGGCAGTGCCGGGAAGCATCTGCAGATGGTCTGACTGTGCATTCAGTGATTATCGATTGATGGCCAGAAGAGGAGAAGAAAAGTTGAGATCCGGTGATCAGACACTTAAGTCAGAGACATGGAAAGTGTGGAACGACTTACGGTCACACTGAATGAATCTACTACTTCTGTACTTCCACCAACTTATTCCTTGAAAGGAGATAATGTTACGATTGTTACTTTTGAATCGTTATTTCCAATTAAAACTTGTAACCGATCGCATGACGAATTAAAAGTTTATATTCATTAAATCACATCATATATCATATTTAACATCTAACTGCAAGATTAAATTAATTAATTAAAATAATATTCAATAAACACAACAAGCAGTTTATCTTTATCCACAATAAAATTTTGCTCATTTTCTATTCGAATATATATATATATATTTGAATTTTCATCATTGTTGAATAACTACAAAATAAATTTATTTTTTACTTGAATAAATATTAAAGGAATAAATTTGACTAAAAAGTTTGCTATCTCTATTTTTGCATGTTTCTTTACATTCGGCAAAGATTCAATAATCATAAGATTATTTTTATTCAAATTTTAAGAATATTTGAATATAATTAAAGTAATTTACATCAGCAATCGAATTAATTAAAAAAAATTAAATTCTTAAACTAATAAAATGTAAACAATATATTTTGATCTGAACTAACGACAAAATTTCGCTAACAAAATTTAAATATTCAATAAAACGAATTTGCGTACGAGTTCAATATAGTGTTTATTAAATTTTTACTCGATAAATTATACACACATTTTTTTTCGTTAATTTAGTTTAATAAAATGATTAAATCGTTGCTCCCATAACGTCATCTAAACAAGATTAAGCCATTTTCGGGATTTGCAATATTGAAATTTTTACAGAATGTTTAAAATTAATGATATTTGTTATAGTATTCCATTATTTATAATGCGATATTTAAGATAAAAAAAGTAAATAAATAAATATTGTTAAAATGAAGTAATTTGTCAGTCGACCATTTCGCATCATCGCACAGCAGTTAACTGTTTCATGAGATTGAAAACACAGTTATAGTTTCTTTCTTTCGAAGAAATATCAGTAAAAATTTCCTTTACGATAATTATATCGCTTCAACGGAAGAAAGTGAAGATAATTCACAATAAAGTAATGTGAAAAATCGACTACAAACTTGCATTTTTCTGAGATGCACCGGAGGATTAATTCTTATAAATCATAGAATGTTATATAAGCAGCAGTATGTACCAGAATGCAATTCTCCATTTTATGTACTTCAATTCGCAAAATAATGCCATCGTGGAACGTCATATTTAAAGAAAATTTGGCAAATGACTCATTTCTAACTATTGTTAAGTGAGAAAAAGTTCCAATATATACCAATATACGACTATAGTTTGTAACTTGAACCATGCTCAAATGCCCTTTCTCTAATAGGAGAGAAGAAATGGAGCAGAAAAGAACATTTTTTCTAACTTAATGTGTTCCAATCTGTCTATACTAAATTTCTGCTGTAGTTTTATGTGAAATGCTTGAAGAAGTATTTATTGGAAACGATATAGTTCAAGTTAGTTTCCAATAAGAATAAATTGAATGTTACCTAAAACAATTCGCCACGTTTCTCCAATAGACTATACGATGTTATTGGTAATAAAAGTTGACAGATTTAAGACGAAATAAGCAGAACAACTTTATAATTTCCCTTAAAAACAAACAGTTTAGCATGAAAACAATCGAACAATTTTTCTTTCTTACACACTGAAATTTCGTGGATCTTTATTTGTATAAAATTTGTTACAAGTTCCTTATCAATAAATTAAAAATGTATTTTTAAAGAGGTAAATTGTGTATATAAAATTCTAAGAACGTTGATACAAATATATCTAAAGATAAAAAAAAAAAATATTGTTACAATAGAATGAGTTCAAAATTTTTAAAATATAATTAATATGATGTAATTAGCGTAAAATAAAACAAAACTTTTAGATTCTAGTGATAATCAGCTTATAAGTTTGCTGCATACAATATTTTAAAAATATATCAGTAAGAAAAACAACCTTAGTAACAAAAATGCAAATGAGAAGTTTAATGACTTGGAAAGATAAAATCATTTTTTAAATTTTATTTTAAAGTATAAAAATAACGCAAACTTCACGAATAGAACATTGTTCTTTATTTATTTTCATTATTATTATTTTATTTATTCTATAAAAAAGTTTAAATATAATTCAGCAATACACGTAGCAGACTCAGTATAAATTTAGAAACTATGACCTACAAAATGGAACAATAAATATATTTATTAAAAGTGTGTTATCTCATTAAACTGAATAATAACACTATTTAAATTCAAGATTTATTTTTAAAGTTTTATACTTGCATTACTATAGATAAAAGTTACGACCAGGCCATTTCTGATCCAAAATTTTGAATAAAAAAGTTTTTATAACATGGTTAAATCATCAGTGTCTTGACAAGTTAGTTAAAAAGTATTTATCCAAAAAAAAATTTTTTACTTGAATGACCCTCGGGATATATAAATCATAACTAACAGAAAATTGAGAATATTTTTCGTTTTAATCCGAAAAATTCTTAACTATCTTTACAGAAAACCAGGATCAATCTACTAGATAACAGAAATCTTATAGAGATCTTCAATTCTTGTAAAAAATCTTTTCAAGATTAAAAATAATAATTTCGAGATGATTATAAACTCAATAATTCAGCGAGAAATCACATTGAGTTATAATCATGTGCACCAGTTATAATCATGATTTTATTTGGCCATAAGTACGGATTAAATAGCAAAGATGTTCAAGTATACAGTTTAAAGCACTATTATTTAATAACTGTAAAACTTAAAATGTAAGTTTAAAGGGAAAAAATATTTATGTATGAAGTCAATAGGATGAGCAGTTATATTTTCATTACCACAATGTGAACTTTCCGACGAATTCTTTTTTCTGACCACAAGGCAAACTACTATCAGGACGATAATGATGACGATAAGAGAGACGGAAACTGGAAGTATTATCGTCATATCAAAGTAGAATGGAATGCTGTCTTTGTTGATGACGGTCTTTGGAGTGATGGATTCTGTAAGCATAATGCAAGTTAATATTTTTTAAAAATTCCAACGACTATATATGCAAAACAACGTTGCCTAATGTTTAATATTTACCAAATATTGGAGACGTTATGAACGTATACTCGATTTCGGTGGGTCCAGCATTATTTTCTGCTGTAATTTGAACATCATACCATGTACTTGGAGTTAAACCTGTTATATCTACGTGATTTTGTTCGGTTGGCACGTTTTCTGCAATCACTCTCCACATTGTTTCGTGTTTCTGCTTATATCGGATTAGAAAAGCCGTCAATGGACATCCACCATCGTGCCAACTATTCATGTGGACAGTCGCTGATGTCGAATTATAACTCAATGCTGTTGCTATATCAGGTGAAACAGGAACTATAAAAAAGAAGACAAGAAAAATCTATTAAATGGAAAGAATTCTAAGTGTTATAATAACCGAAAGACGTAAGAAAATTAGGCAAATGTACACTATATAATTAAATACTATATATAGATATGAGATACATCTTTTCTAACTGAAACCTTTAGATTACACGCTAAGTAATGCAATTCTAATCGCTAGTCAAGCCTGATTATCCAAACTTGGCTGTAGACATCTCATTAGCCATCTTGACTATAATGTATGCTTATGTCGAGTAAGGTTAACGACACCCTTATCAATAATGTAGTCTGTCGTTTACAAAGTCATTAGTAGTGCTACCACCAATAGCTAATGTGTAGCGACACCCATAAACTACTATTTTATGTCCACATCTTATAAAACAAGTGTAAAGAGACTGGTGATGGATTCTTTCAAAATGATGCTTATGCCAACGTTCCGATAGCTACATACAGTTACCATTAATTGTCTGCATGTTCTCTAAAACTTTTTAAAACTATAATTTAAGAAACATTTTAGGTCATACCATAATTTGTCTAGTGCCATTACAATTTTCATTCGGTATTCTATCAAATAACGCAGAAAAAAGTTAGATTTTCTGAAGTCTTTTATTTATTTATTTATAAAAATCTTGAACTGTATATACTAAGCTGTGAGCATTATAATTAAAGACCCAGGTAAGAAAACTATGCATACGAATTTTTTCTTCCTCGTTTCTTTAAGCTGCCATTAATAACAATTTAACAAAGCAATAAAAGGTCGATTTTAACGAGACTGCTTCTTTCTAATTAAAGAGAGGATTAATTGGTAAAAAAAAAGAAAAAAAAAAAGAAAAGAAAATGCTTAAAACCAGAAGTTTGTGTTGTTTTCTCCATAACTTTGTTTGGCTAAATTCTATTGATATCTCCATAATTAGTGTCCAAATTACTGCCAATTAGCACTAGAGAATTAAGATTAGTGTTTTTAAATTGTTTCGTGATAATAAAGTACCAAGTTTTATAGTTATTACGATAGATCAGAACAAAAGATCTACGGCAACATACGTTACGATCTGATCTAATTAGTAATAATTATTAATAATCGCTAAATTTAATTACGAAATGAGTAAAGTTAACGTTCAACCAATCTTTTAAAAATTCTCATAATTCATTAAAACGAACGAGAAAATAACGAGAAAAATAATTTATACATATTTATATTTATATATTAAACTAGATGGATAATTAATTTACAAGTTGACAATAAAAATTTAATTGTAAAATTCTCAGAGTTGTTTTTTTTTCTTTTTTTTTTAATTTCATTTATGACATTTAAATCAGTTGTTGTCAACTATGGTAATTAATTAATTAGAAATTCATTTAAAAACAATTTAGTTACTAATTACAGTTTTATGAGAAACATTTCTGCAACATTTGGTTACTAATTACTATTAATTTTTAATTAAGTTATAAAAATTAGATAAACGTGTAAATGACAAGAGAATTCATTATTAATATTTTATAATAATTATTCAAAACATCATTTTTTTGATTAATCAATCAAAAAAGATGGTCATTCTGTGGTTATATTATCTGTACTGCGATTAAAGTAATTTTGTATATGCTCTAATAGATTTCTGTTTTATTTCTGTACAAAAAAAGCACATCAAAATTAAATTATTTCTGCAGAAAACAGGAATGATGATAATTATGTTTCCAGTTTAGATTTATCTTCAAATCTTTTTATTCCATCTAAATTTACTAAAGAATATTTTAATGTTAAGGCACAGTCGCAACGCCGAAAGATGCCGAAGATGATGTGATCGATAATGTCTGAATCAACATGGCCGACTTCTTGTAGCGCCATCTCTTGATTGGTTTTTAAACCAGGTGAAAATTTTCTTTAGATATTAAAAATAATTAAAGCCCGTTTTGAATAAATTTTAAGTAGTCCATTTAACTGTTATTAAGTTTATAGCCAAGATTAGGGATGGCTGTACAATTATGATAATATAAAATGGTAATTTTGCATCATTTAAATTAAAGAATGGATAAAAGGCTTTTCGTATTATCTTTTGCTTATTAAATCATAACAATAATTAATGTAGGAATTACCGGATCCTTCCGTTTTTGCTGTTAATATATCGCTAGGTTCACCTTTTCCTGCAGAATTATATGCAACTAGAGAGAATTGATAACGACTTCCACATTCTAAATTCAATGCTGTGAAAGAATTATGTTCACCAGAAACATGAAGCTCTTCCCAATTTCCATTTTCTTGCCTCTGTCTAAGATAATAACCTAAATGTTAAAATACATAACTTAATATTAATTTTATATTGTAAAAATTTTGTTAATGAATAACATTGATTAAAATAAAATAAAAAAAATTTAAATTAAAAACTAAAAATAAAATTTTACATTCGTTCAGGATTTAAATATATTCGCGTCATATAGTGACCTCTATCGTGAAATTTTGCAACTAATAAAAGTAGCACAAGCGTTTTATCGAAAAAAATCGTTAAATGCAGCGAAAAATAAAATTTTTGAAAAGTTAAACATACGAATAACATTAAAACATAAAAGTATAAATTTGATTAATTGCACATTTATTCATTTATAATGCGTGCAGAATGCAATTCGAATTTTTTTTTTTTTTTGCTTTTTTCTTTTTTATGAATGATTTTTCTGCTTCTCTTTCTCTTTTACTAATTAAGAAAAAAGGGGATTAATATTAAAAATAGTCACGAACTGCATTCGAGCTGAAAATTAATTCCCAGCTAGGACCATTAACTGTTATCAATTAAAATGAGGATAAAACAAGGAGATGACACAAATGTTGCTTTGGCCATTAAATTTCGTTCTGAAGTTTTTTCCCTTTCCTCCTTTTATCGCTTTCCAGATGTTACAAATCATTAAAACTTTTTTTTTTCTTTCCCGGAATACGATTTTTAAATCTATCTATCAAAATAAATATTACAGTATTTTATTTTAAATTCCTTATCTTAAAACGTCAGACATAAAGAATCGATTATTGTCATTTTCTCCCTCTTCTCCATCTTCTCGGAATTATGTCAATGCTTATTCATTGTTTCTATAATTTATATATATATAATTATAGAAAATAATAAAAAAAAAAAGAACAGAAACGTGTTTTATGAATCATAAAAATTCAAATTTACCTGTAACTGGATTTCCATCGATATTTTTATCCCAAGATAATTGAATAGAAGAATATGAAGCATCAGTTTCTCTTAAAGACGGTGTTGTTGGAGGATCTAACATAAAATAAATTTTCAATATTAAAAACAAATCACATTTACAATGTTTTAACACCAAAAATATATATAAATTTTCCTTTTATAAAATACTAAACATCTGACAACAAATCTCTAACTCCAGTTACGCTCGAATATTTAAACGAATGTTAATAATCTAGCACTCTAGTCAGTCATGTTCAGTAACTTATATTAATTGCAAACGGTTTACTAACAATAAAAGGATAGTTTATATAAATTAAATTTATACCCGATTTTTTTGTTTACCAATAAACAAAATGTTATTGAAATTTTCCAAATAAAAATTATTTGTGGTACTTCGATTAAATTTAAAGCCAAGTCAATTTATAATCAAACAAAATAAACAATAATTACGTAGACATAAATTTTGATTTAAAAAATGTTTTGAATACATAATTTATTCAAAAGAAATATATAATGCTTAACTGTGCTTTGTAATGCCAAGATAAGATGTCATTTATCTCAGTTTTCATCCTTCATAATTTGTAATTTATATCCTTCGTAAATGAGTAATGTTTATCATGAGATATAAATAATACTTATGATATAATAAGTATTGTTTAAATTCATAGGGAACATCACTCGTTTATCAAATGATGCCATAAATCATTATTTCACAGTAATCTCTGCATGCGAAATATTTAAATGAAAAAAAAATTAAAATTCCTTTCTTTATATAAGAAAAATTTCTATTTATATATATATCGAAGTTCAATCTTTTATAAAAGTTAAAAAATATATAAAAAAATGTTGTGCCAAAATGGCGGAAATACGTTTAGTTTCATCGCTCACCGTTAGATGTCAGCACCGTATATGTGCTTAACTGTACGTCAAAGATGAGTATTGTGATAAATAAAATTAAAAATTCATTTTACAAATAAACAACACTAGATAAAAAAGTTAAAAAGTAGATAACTAGTTTTAAAAATATTAAATTCTGTACATAAATATTAAAATCTGAAAAGAAACATTTCCATTTTAAAGATCAATAGAATTCCATTTAATTTTTTATATGTATATTGAAGTTATAGATTTAGATTTTAAATATATATATATTTTAAAAAATTATATTTTTTTATTTAGGTGAAATTTAATAAATAAATAAATTTATAATTTTCAATCAAAAATGGATTTAAAAAAAATTTGTTATTAATTAATTAAAAGTTAAACGAAAAAATTATTATTATTATTTTTTAATTCTATTCAGGCTATCAAAATTTAAATTTTTTTATATGATCTTTTTTAATAATTTTCCCTCAGGTAGTAAAATGACTATAATGATGATAATTTTTCTCAATTTTATATAAAATTTGAGTTTGATCCAAGATGCATGATGGAAAAGTCTGAAAAGAAGAAAAGTATATCCTTCTTCCATCTAACGTACCCAATTGATTTCAAAATCTACTAGAAAAATAAAATAAAAAATAAAAAAATTCCAATGTCAGAGGAAATTCTTTCTTATTATCCCCTTCTTCAAAAGAATGAATAAAAAAGAAAAAAAAATGTAGCAGATGTTCCAAAAATTTTCCAATTTTATTTTATCTTCTGTACAAAAAGAATCTAAATTATTCTAGTTGTAGATTAATAGATTCTAAATAAGTCCTTTAAAATCTTTTTTGCTGTAATTTCTTTACTATATCCCAATAGTTCTGTATAAAAAAAAAAGAATCCTTAAAAAATCAATATCATCTTGTGATTTATCAATTCGATACATAAAAATTCTGGAAATAATTCAATTTGTTTGAAACAAGAGTTTAAACGTTTGTGCATTAAATTCATCTTTTCTGTCTGTCTACTGTTTCTATAATATAAATTGGCCCAGAATCTATTTATTGTTTTAATAATTTAATTGATGTACAACTGAATTATATGAATAATTCATTCTAATCTAACGATTGTGTGCATTATATTTACTGATTAAAGATATTACAAAACAAATATTTTGAATTTTAATATATATATATATAAATTTCAATTAAATAAGAGTATATTATATTAAAGAATTCAATTTTATAGCAGTTAACATTCACACGGTACAAATTACGTTTAGTGGAACATTAAATCTATTATCACTACAGAAAATTACCATTTTCTAGAGTTTGTACGAATTCTTCATCAGATGGTGGGCCAGTTCCTTTATTGTTGTAAGCCTGGACTATTACAGAATATTTAGTAAATCGTCTTAATCCAGTTAAGTGACACTCTTCCTTAAAACCTTCAACGACGTCCATAGTTTTGTAAACAAAAGGTTCTGGAGAACCTCGAATCTTGTAACCAACGTAGTATCCTTTAATTGCACCGTATTGTAATTCCTGTGAAGGAGGCTGTAAACAAACTCCAATTAGTATTATATCTCTCTTAAGTGCATTCTTAATCTGTAATTTACCGAAAATAAATATATATATATATATATATATAATTTGATATAATTCAACATACTTTCCAAGTAACTTTTAAAGACTGGGAACTGGTAGGAATGACTTTGATCTTAACAGGTGGACCACCCGGTGCTTGAAAAAAATAAAAAATCGTAAAAAGTTATATATTTAAAATTTGGAAAATTTATACCGGTTAAGAAATAAATATTAATGATTCGATTCGTTTTATATACACTTTCCAAGAATAAATTTATGTAAAATTATTCGCATATCTATATTCCTTGTTTACTTACTCTCCTCCTGAGTCAGAGTTTTTATGATCGGACTCGAATCGCTTTTTCCCAGTCTATTGGCAGCAAACATTCGAAAAAAATAGATTTTTGCTGGTTTTAATCCTTGGACAGTTGCGGTGCTTTCGGTTCCGGAAACTGTCACGTTTGGCATTTTTCCGTGCCATTTTCCTGTACGGATAATAAAGTAAATTATGATTGAGAAATTAATTAAAATTTTTCCATATAAAAAAGTAACGCTTCTAATATTTAATGTCTGGATAAAATTTTCCAGTATTTTTATATATTTCGAAAGAATATGGATAGATGCCATTAATATGTTAATATGCATTTACTTATGTAGTTTCCCTGTATATTAATAAGCGTAGTAGAAGAATTTTATCTTGTCCATAAAAAAAAGAAAGATAAAAAATCAATAACTAGCAGTTGACTCGTTTTTTATATATCCTTATTGTATGCATGGATTTTTTTTTTAAATCCTGAGAAGCAGACTTTTCGGTTGACATATGATATACCAAAACTGAAGAATATATCTAGTCATAGAAAATCAATTATAGAGAAAAATATATTTTACCACTGAAATGCTATTAAATATCTCATTTAAAATGTTAAATATAAAATAATTTCCATAAATTAAAAAGAAAAGGATAAACTTTATCTGTAATTCCCTTTCGATTTCTGTATAGCCTAATAATTAAATTATAAATAATTCTGCAATAATTTATTTTAATAAAATTAATAATATATTATGACAAAAATTTCGATTTCGTTTGTATATTAGTCTAAATTTATATAATTCCTTATTCTAACTGAAGCGAAAAAATCATTGGAGCAAATTAACTCTAAATTTTCCTTTGCCATTCATTGGATTCACCTGATGTGGTAAATTCCAATGTAGTAATCACTGCTAAATTGCATTCCTCTTCTCTAAATTGTATTCTATAATCAGTACTGTACATACTTTGCGTCTCAGCAACATTATAAACGATTGTACAGCAACAATAATTGATAACTTTTACTTTATTTCCTGTACATTTGAAAATATGCTGACCGAAGCAATAAATTGGAGAAGCGTTTCATGGGAATAATTTTCATCAAATTGTCCTAGACGAATATTTTTCTCGTTACTACTTAATAAGTGATTATTTAACTGATAAAAATGGAGAAGCAGAACGGATAATAATGTTTGAATAAAAAAAAAAAGGAAATGTTCTGTATCGTATTTTTGAAGGGAGGTTTATCAGTTCATAGATAAAGTTTAGGTTTATAGTTTTGAATAATATTAATGTTGATTAGAATTTTATAATTTTTTTTATAGTAGATTAGCTTCAGTGCCCATCACTGGCACTACAAAAGTCGTATAGGAATAATAACCCCATAAATTATCCTTTAAGAGCTAGATGAGTAATGCAGGTTATCTCCTTGCTATGCTTAGAGCAATCTAATGTGTTTAATGTTATAGAACGAAAAGAAAATTTGAGAAGAACATGCCGATATTTATGCCGAATATTTTTTTTATAATAACTCTAAATACTTTTTTTGGTTAAGTGTATTGCTATTTAAAATTTATGGGAATAACAAATTAAATCATATTTTTCCCCTTGCTTTAACGCTTAGCGCCATCTAGTGATACTTAATGTCATAAAACAGAATAAAAATTTGGCGTAGGGTCTATAAAAGAGAGAGATAAAAAAAAAAGCGAAGTAAGAGCAAGCCCAACTAAGTAAATGTATTCATCATAATCATAGATTTTTTTAATGAAGAAAACGTACACATACACACAAAATTTTGTATTTTATATTTAAATAATCCTTTATGTATAGATGGAAATGAATATAAATAATATTATAATTACGTTAAATATGTTACAATATCTTTAAATGTTAACTCTATCATAAGAGAAATATGCATTTAACGACTATACAATTTTTCGTGTATCGGATTATTAAACACTCAGACAGACTAACCTATTAATAAAATAATACGTTTATTGAATTGATAATTAAGTATTAAGCATAAGAATAGACTGTAATATAACAATGGTCTTCATTAAATTTACATTAAGCCAACTCATTTTAAAAGTGCATTTTTCACGGATTTCATTTACTTGTTTGGTAATCTGGAGAAGGTGATGAAGGTACATACGAAAACATTCATTAAAATTCTTCAATGAACTAAGTAAATTTGCTCTGAGTGTCTCAGCTAATACATCTAATTAACTTTTAACAAAAGCAAAACAAATTTTCTCCCGTTATATCATTTTATATACGTTTTAAATATATTTATACATTCATAAAAAAAAATTTCATGTCTGAAAAGTAATTAGGCAATTGTTGGAAGAAATTATATAAATAAATGCATATATAAATTTATTTATTTATTTATTTTTTATTTTTATTTTTTGAGTACACCGTAAATATATTTATTATTAATCACTCTTGGACGAAGAAAAATGAAGAAATTAAACTTGTTTCCTTCAAAAGATAAAACAATTTATTTCTTGTTGTTTAATGGCGTTATAATTTTTGTTTTTTTTAACTTACCTGTATCGTCTTTATATTGGATAATGTAGTGAGTTATTGGGCTATTTCCACTAAACGGAGCTGCCCAAGTTAATTTAACGCTCCGACTTGACGTTTCCAATACTTTGAAGTCTTGAATATTATCTGGAGGTTCTAATTAATTAAAAAATATATATATAATAATAATAATAATAAAATAGAATTTAAAAAATAAATAACAGACATTTGAGATAAACTGTTAAATTATATAAGAAGAAATTACCGTATAGGTAATTTTATAGAGATATTATTAAAATTTTAAATGTCATTCATTAACATTAACGAGACGAAATTCTTAGTTGAATCACAAATTTTTTTTATTTTTTTATTTGGTATTTTTTTTTTTACTGTCTAATTGCATTTGTCTTTCAGTCAATTGTGACCTTTTTGAAGAGAAAATCGATTGAACTTTTTGTCAACACGAATCACTACTTTATACGAAATAACAGAATTAATGTTTCTTATTAGCAGTTAATTAAACTACTTTGCTTTTAACACGCAGCGAATTTTACGCTGGAACGATGCGCATATTTCCAACAACAACCTAAAAAAAAACAACCAATATTAATTTATGTTACGTGTTGCGGTTGTTGCTGCACTAACAAGGGTACATGCAATATTTTTCATTCGCGACACATTTTTTTTTTTTTTTTTTTTTAATATATAGAGGTTGCACACGTACACAAAAAGTTTACTGATGAACAGAGAGAGGGGGAAAAAAATGTTATTTTGACAACAATCTATTCGTGTTTGTATAAACATAATCCTTCTCGAAAGATCTCTAAATCTAATATCATTGCATTTTATTTTCTTATCTAATATTTTTATCTTCTTTGCTTTCCTATCATCCGATTTTCGTTTCCTCTTTTTCACTCTATGTAGTATCTTTTCTCCCTCTTCTAACTCCAATATAGAAAGACCGGATATCTTTATATATATATAGAAATCATAGAAAAATATTATTGCAGTTTTGTATCCATTCAACTCATTGTAAGCGACTTACTCTTTACAAAAAGCATTACAACAAAAAATATATCAAAAATTGATAGTGTGCAATGCTAAAACTAAGTTTCATCGAGATTTAGTTTTGTTTAATTATTGAATCATTATTTTATTAATAAATTTTGTTATAAAATATTGATTATTATTATTTTTTATCTACATAATCAAGATGTATATGCATACAACACGATTTTCGTACTGGTAAACATGATATTGAAGAACGTCTTAAATAATTCTTAGTGGATATCGTTGCATATTTTCTTTAAAGCAAAGCATGAAAATAAAGAAAAGAAAAAAAAATCATAAAACATATAGCCTGAATATGTGGTTTTGAATATTGAATTACATTTTATGAAAACAAACATATGTATATATATATATATATATAAGTTTTAGAGATATCTTGAAACTATTCTTAAATGTCACTAAAAATACATTAAATATGAAACACGATATAAAAATCTCGGTTGAAATATGTATACAATAGCTTATAAAATATAAATTTATTTAAAAGAAACTATTAAAATTTAATATGTTTTTCCAAACAGTCATTGTTTATTATCATTGTTAGGTAAATATTTATATTAAAAAAAATATTTCTACTCAGTAAACAATAAAAAATTATCAGGAAGTATAAAGTTAACATTCTAAAGTTAAGATATAAATTGGTATCGATGAACATAAACACGAAATAATTATAGTTCGAGGGAAATTAAAATTTTCATTCCATTTAGAATACTTTCAAGTATAATTTTCTCTTCAATCGGAAATCCGGAAAACAATCCTGAAGGATGAAATGACGTCTTCTGCACGTTAAAACTAATTCGATATTCGTAATTAAAATCGATTTATAAAGATTTTAATAAAGTGCCTACAGTTAAATTTAACTACACGTCGTTCGCGCACATTCGAACGATTGGAAAAATTTTAAATTCGATTAATAGTTCTATACAAAATATAATAATTTTGCGATTAATTACTAACAATTAAGAATGAATGTAGATTCGATTTGAGCGAATATAATTATACTAAATATCACATTAAATTCGTATTGTACCTTGTATTATCAGTTGGATGTTGGTATCATCTCGTCCAAATGTGTTTGTAGCAATGCACGTAAAGAGAGCAGAATCCCTCCTGTCAGCTTGTCGAATCAATACTTCTGATGTAACTCCAGTTGCCACGATAGTTTCTAATAATTCGTATCTATAAAAAGTTTAAGTTGAGAAAGAGAGAGAGAGAGAGAGTAAAAAAAATTTATGTTCTCGATAACTTAAAAATTTGAACTGAAATAAAGAAATCCATTTATTTCATGTTATCTTTCTGTTAAGAACGAGCAGCTTGCAGTTGTAAGTCTTCATTAATCTATGTTTTATTATCAGAATTTATAGTTTTAGCAGGGGAAAAAAAGATATGATTGATATCTATGGCTTAGAAATAACGATGTTCACACAGAAATGAGATTACAACTTATATTTGCATTTGGATTACAGTTTCTTGTTTGCCGTTCTACTACAAACTTGGAGGTTAAAATAGCTAGATGAAGAGGCAAATCTATATAAGATATACATTACTTTCTATTTTTTCAATAAAAAATAAAAAAAATTTATCACCAAACATACTAATTATTAAGAAAATGAAGTGCTTAAAAAGCACTTCATTTTCTTTAATTAAACTTTAAAGGTTTGGACTCTCTTAAAAAGAGAGTCCAAACCTTTAAAGTTTAATTATAAAATAAGAAAAAATTGCAGCAGTATAAATTTAGATTTTAAGATATATTTTAAGTTTCGATGAAATACAGTTAATTAATATATTAAACATTCATAAACATTAAATCTACTCTTGTTTTTTCCCAGAGAGAGATACTTTTATTCGTGTTACATTGTGTTGTTGCTTTTCATCAATTTTAAATCACGGAATTCCCAACCGGAATTTTTGATGTAATCTGATATTTTTTTGAAATTTTTCATCGTTGGCCGTACTCCATCAGTCAAAAAGTTTGATTAATTTTAACAACGTTTTTCATTTTTTAAAACGTTTTAAAGTATAGCCTACCTAAAACACGGAGTATGATTTGCATCATTACACTTTTAGTATTTAGATGGTTCTCGCATATACATGCATACATCTATAAAATAAACAACATTAATACTTAAATCCTCGTCAATAAATTTGTAAATTTTAGTTTAAGAACGGCGAAAAATTGTATTCCTATTTTTTTTTTTTTCCTGTTATTCGATCGTTGCAGCGAATGCGAATTTGTAATTCATTAATGCGTACAAGAATTGATGCTGAGCAATCATTCTTTCCTTGCTAAAGTCGGTAGTGGCTAATGTATCTGTTACGACATCGGTTAATGGATACATCAAGTAAAAATGAGCGCCTAAGGACGAATATATACTTGACAAAAGTATAATACACACTACTGCCATTTTGTATCACCCGATAATGCTTTAATATTCATAATCTCATCAAGATTTTTTTTTATTTTTTTGTTTAAAAAATAATTAAATCGTTTTGTTAATGCCGTAGTTTTAATTATCTTCTGCAAGAAAGTTGTTTCTCGAAGACATTTTGAGATTTACTTACTATCTTAAAAAGTAAATTTGTTCTTTTTTTACTATTGCAAACTGGGTGGCTTTCGAAATTTGCATAGTAAAGAGGATTCTTCGTTTTTGCCAGGTCTTTTCAGATTAAACGATTTTTATCTTTCATTGTCAAAAAAAAAAAGTAATAAAGAGTTTTCTGGCTACTGTTCATTAATGATTTTTCCTTCATTTGAAACTTTTATTAAGTTTATGTGAAGAAACTCGAAGCAAACATTAAACTGGTTTCTAGTAAACAATTGTACTGCTTTCTATTTTGTTACTACTTCATAAAAGTCTTCGACTAAAAAAAATATATATATATAAAAAATAGAAATAAAAAAAACCACATGAGACATTTCTACAGCCAGTTACTTTTTGTCTACATTCGAAACAAAGAACTTTTATAATACCACTTATTTTCTTCCGACTGAAATCTTCGACAGAGGAGACCAATTTCATTTTCTTAGCCTGAAGTTGTAAACATTCCCTACTCTGATTTTTCTCTTATTGCGAATTTTCTCGATGCACAAAAACTATTCTAAACTCTTTCATAATATCGTCTTACGTTCTCTCTCTCTCTCTCTTTGCCATAGATTAATTTATGCGTACAATTTACAGCATAGTTGCATTATTCCATTATTTTATATTCCAGCTTTATACACAATAATTTTATTTCTATGTTTTTTTATATATTTAAGTATTAAATCCACGTTAACAGATTTATACCTATCTCGTTATTTCTGGAAAATATATCGATTAGAGATAGTTTCGCAGGCAAGATTTTACTTTGAATGCTGCCATTTTTACTGGCCATTTCACCGGCTTAAATCGTGTTTACTTTTTACTGTTTTGAATTTCTCCTGATTCAGTTAGATAAATGAAGTATATCATAATTGCAAACGTCAGTAAAACATAAACATTTTTGCCATCCTATTTAACCCGACTACAATGCATCTGAGGTGTGACAACACTCAAAGTAAAATCTCACTGTTTCGCATAACTAATTATCAGTAATTGAATTTTATTATAACTATATCCAATAAAGTACACACGTACTTTATAAAAAATTTATAGAATGATAATCTTACCTAGTATCAGCTTGAGGATTTATTGGTAATTTATCTTTCATCCACGTAACGGTAATTGGCTTATCTCCGTACGATTCGCATTTAAGTCTTGTATTATGTCCTTTCTTAACCATTTCGGCCGTAAATTTCGATTTAAAATGAGCAGCAACTGAAATAAATTGCAATCGTGTAAAGAACGTACAATACATAATTTAAATTTAAATATCGCAAAAGAAAAAAAAAGAGCATCATCTTAAAAATATATTAGGAACGGTTAACGTCTATAAAACTTACTTCTTGTTCGCTTATTAAACTTTCTATCATTTCTGCTAAGCTACATTTTTATAGCGCTCATATATATAAATTTAATTTGAACCAATAAACTACAAACAATGGAAAAAATTCGCAAATTGCCGAAGATAAAAAAGTAAAAAAAAAAAAAAAGCAAAGAAAAAAAAATTTTTTTTAATGAGCCAATTATTATTTTATATAAAAGGTGGAAGAGGGGGAAAAAATTCTAATTTAAATTCAATTTTTATAAAAATTATCGCGAGTATTAAATAGTTTTTACATATTTTTTGAAGGAGCCATTACGGAAACTAGATTAAGAGCTTGATTACGGATTAAAAGCTTCATTCTTTATTGATTCTTTCTGCAGAAAAAGAAACAATAAAAATTCGTGCAGAATAATCAAAAATATAGATTGTGTCCAGTTTATGCAAGTATAAAAATTAAGTTAGGACAAAAAAAACAATTGCATTTTAACTTCTACAGCTGCAAAGAAAAATCATAAACCGTAACAAATTGCGAATTTCGATTTTATATGCATTCATCCAATAGATTCTCTTTTATGTAATAGTTAAGAATCAATGAGAGCAAAAAATATATATATATAAAATAAAAATCCTACACACTTCAAACTTTTTCACAGGGCAGTGGTCGTAAAATATTACAAAAATTGTTCTCTTACTGTGTACTTTTAGTTTCAAGACTTTGCTCAATCCTTGTCCTATACCGTTGGAAGCCTGGCACAAATAATAACCAGAATCTATTTCTTTGACGTCGTGGATGGCAAGAGATCCATTCTCGAATACTTGGAGATGAGGACTGCTGACGATGGATTTGAAATCTCTCGGTGAATCTCCTAAAAACAACATATCGCAAGAAAACTTCAGAAAAAAAAAATAATAAAGCAAAAAAATAATGGATTTTATCACACGGCTTTATAATTTCCAAAAGTATTTTTCAACTTTGTTGGTAGCCAAACTTTTATAACGAAAATTAAACTTGCGTTTTCTAAATTAAACGTTAAGAATTATTTACATGCGCATACAGAAATGACTTTTGCTTGTTTCTGCTTAAACAAACATTGCGGAAAAAAAAATTAAATTATAATTTATATTTAAATAGAATAAACAATATTTAAAGTTCAACAACCTTTCGGAGTAAATACATTCAACTATTGTTTTTCTTTCTTTCTTTCTTTTTTTTCACTTCTATCGAACAATTCAGCAAATTTTAAGCCAGAATTTTATTATATTGGTATTTCTAAGGAGGGAAACATTGATCAGGCTTGGATAAAAGCCAAATATCTTGGCTTAAAGCCAATATTATTTATGAGATTCAGTTATTAAATCGATATCATCGTGTACTTATCATAAAGAAATAAATCCATGTAATTTTTTGTTTCTATATACTGTATATATTTATACGCTTATAGTATATTATGAGAACGTCGTTAACATTTTAAATTTACTTATTTAAAATATTATGTTAACGTTAATTAACCGATAAATATTTTATATTACCATCTGCTTTGGTCCATCGTACTCTTGGTTGCGGAAATCCTTCGGCTTGGCAGTCGATCACAACGTTTTTGCTTTTCACAACGGACGCATCGGATGGTTCAATAACCCAACGTGGTGGAACTGGAACGAACAATGTAATACTTGATTCAATATCCGAACATTTTTCTTGGCCACAAAGCGAAAATCCGGCATTTTCTTTATTTTTTCCATCAGAAATGATTCAAAATTAATTTAAACATATAAAAAATTTATAAGTTCAATATTTTTTAAAGACGTTTTACTATCTCTCACGTTTGTATTTCTATCGGAATTTTTACATCGAATGTTTTAAAATTTTATTTATAAACATTTTTCTAGGTTTTACAATAATAAAAAACAAAAAAAAAAGTTTTGTATGATTGAGAAAGAAAGTAGTAGTCTGTTATTTGAATCTTTACGATCGTCTTTTCCAACTGGAGCTCTTATATACTGGTCTTTTATGAGGTTGTATGCCGCCTTATCTTTGGTACCATTTTGTCATTGTCCAATTCAATATCTCGAAATTTACAGCAGACATTGAGGCTTTATGAGATTTGGCTGTAAAACTCCCTCTTCATCATCTTTTTGTTATCTTTGACGGCACGTATTCCATCATTTTAAACAAGTTTATTAATTCTCTAGTAAAAATAATAGTGTCTTAAAAATAGTGTAGTACATCCAAATCTTTAAATTTTTTAGCTTCAAAATCTATT
>WUQG02006234.1:0-12100 GCA_011317285.2 Androctonus mauritanicus
ATAAATATGAATGTCATTCATTAAATATATGCAGGATAACCTACCCAGTATGAATCCATCTAGCTGAATCAAGAACTTCGTCAGTTTTTTCTTTTTCACCCCAATAACCGAGAAATACACATGGACTGCGACATACAATTTCGCCTATCGTTTTAATCGGAACAATATTTCCATCTTTATCAATAATCTTCACCTGAAATAATAAAAATTACTTTTTAGGCAACTATAACTAAATATAAAGTTTGTAATGCTGTTTCAATAATATTTCGAAAACAAATCATACTTCTGAATTTTCAATCAGTTTTCTTGCACTTGGCGATTTATTCTCAACATCGACGGATAACACTCCAGTTATTTCTGTTAATCCGTAGATATTCTATTAAAACATATATATTTGTTTTTAATAATAAAAATAATTTAATTTATAAACTTAAAAATAATTTATTACAAAACCTACAAAAATTTTTACTCCAAATTTTTCTTGTAAATTTCTTAATAAATTTTCCGGAACAGGAGAGGCTCCAATCAAAACTATATTTAGATTATAATAGTAATTAACAGACGTATATTAAACAAAAATAGTTAATATTTTCATAATTATCAAACTGAAATATTCAAATGAAAATAAACAAATATGTATTACAAGTATCGCATTTTAATTCTTTGTTATAACTTATTCAAATTGAAATTAATAATTATTATAAACACAAGAACTAAATAAATTTAATTTCTTATTATACCATTTAAATATAACACTAGTTGAGTATTACTAATCCGAAATTCTAATATCTGGAACTTCTCTTAGATTGCATGGATCATGGATCTCTTCTTTATTCCAAATAAGCTTAGCATTTGCCGCCCACAATTAAGTATCAACCGGACCACAAGTGGCTCACTGATCCTTAATTTTGGGTTACAAACATAAATTTAAAAAAAAAATATTTTTAAAAGGACAAGAATTACTGACCATCATCTGGAGCACTGCTCCGATAAGCTACTATAGAAATAATTCCTGATCATTGAGTTATTAGTAAAACATAAAGGGGTACAATAATAACTGTACCGCAAACTTCAACATAGAATTACGTCAACTACTGTATGTATATTTCATGGCTCGCTGATCCTTAATTGTGTTCCGCTGATATTTATCTCAGTAGTTCTTTCCAAAATATTCAATAGCGTTTGAATATTTTGGAAAGGACAAGTGGCATAGTTCTGAACTTATTTTACGAATATTGGGATTGTAAGCAAGAAAATTTAGAGAAATGAAGAATTCTACATTCTCGAAGGAGGTGTTGGGATTTATGTGATCGCATACCAACAAACAATCCTTATTGTCAATTATAGCCTCTGCTGCGCATATATCTTCATATTTGTCTGTAACAGCAAATCCTCTATCATGTTCGCCATCAACTTCGAAGTCAGCATTAGTATATTGGGTGCCATCGTGCTGGCTCCATTCTTCTCGTATATAGTGACACTGTCTTCGCTGACCTCTTTATGATTTGTACTAGGTTATCCATTTGAAACCTTCGATGTCACTCTTCAACTTTTATTGGTTATTATAGTAATTTTCTCTGGATTTTTGCAGTATTACGTAAAAAATATATTTATCTTAAACTTCTAATGGTATTATTTCGAAGACTTAAAGGTTGGAAGGTTTAAACTTTTGTTATAAATTGGACTCAATATGCTATCTAATGATGTATTATTTATTATTCTATAATTTTTACTTTCGAAAGTATAAGTATTAAAGCTGTGATATGTTTTCGTTGTATGTATATTCCCGAGGTTATCCCCTATCCAGTGCGGAGAAAAAGCAATTCTACGTTAAAAAATGAACAGTCAGTTTTCTTATTAACCGAATCTTTTTTCTTTCATAGCTATTGTATCATAATAAAAGTAGTTGTCTCGTTGTTTTAAAAATCAACCCCGAAAATTTTTATGCACCTAAAAGTATGCCCTAAGAAGTAACCATAAGATTGAAGAATGGGGTTCAATGTCCAGGCCCAAACCTCTCTTGAAAAACTCTACATGTGGAATCCCGTCTTGAACCCAGAACCTTCAAGATGACAACCGAATGTTTATTACTTTTCAATAACTGCATGAAGTTACAAAATGGAAATTGAAGTGAATATAAAAAATGATCGATTTGTTTCCAACAAATAAATTATGAGTCACTCAGTGATTGAATTATTCCGAACGAATCACTCATAAGCGACTCATCACTACTTTAAAGCTTATATAATTTTGATATTTTTAATAAAATTTTGATTTTTTGAATATTTCGATTTTGAGAATGATTTTTTCTTGTCAACCTAAAGTCGAATTAACTTTTATTATATGATTATAATAAATTCCACCTCAAGTTGACAAGGAATAGGAATAACATAAAATAATTATTAATAACATATCTATAATTAACAAACACTTCATAAAATACGTCGAAATTTTTGATTCGATGAATTTAGTTCAAAAAATCAAAATTGTTTATACAATTAATTTTATAAGCCTAGCAAATAAGCTTATCAATTAAAAAGACAATCAAGATATTCATTAAACTGAAGTTTTAAAAAGAAAAATCTACTGCATTTACTGTAAAACTAAATCAAAATATATTATTTTCAATTGTAACTCTGTTAAATTAGAATTATGTAGAAAATTTCATCTAATAAAAATTGATATAATAATTTTTATTTTTAAATTTGATACCTTCTTTCCAGCTGCTGAGATCATAATTATCTTTAGAGAGATGGGTCAACATATCAATAAACATTGTTGGTGTTCCATATACTATCGTACATCTGATAATTATTAAAAATTATAATAATTACAATTATCTCAAAATAGACGTTAAGCAAAATACTATTTTTCTAATTACTTTTCGTCTTGAATAGTTTTAAGAGAAGCTGGAGAACTGAAGTGTCCCGATGGAAATACTGATATACCATTGCTCAACATTGGAAGAATTGGTCCTCCCAATACACCAAAAATGTGAAAAAGAGGAACTTGAACGCAAATTATTGGTTTCTGAAAAAATAATTGTTTAAATAAATATAACAAATACCATATTGAATTAATAAATGCATATAAGTTACATAACATTGCAGCTACGTTCATAATATTTACAGATTTATTATCATTGTTTTCATCAATTACTTTAAATGGGTAAACATACTAAATATAGATTCAATTTATAATTATCATGATTTATGTTCCATAAAAATGTTATCTTCATAATTTTTTCGGATTAGATTAAGTTTAGGATTATTGCTCATAGAATATACTTTATCTGGAGATGTCCATTTTTCGAGTCCAACACAAACTGGCCAACACTCATTAGGAATCAATTAAAAGAATAAAAAGATAGCGTTTAACAACGTTGGACAGGCCAGATTCGAATCTGTTCTGAAAAACTAAAAGTATGAGCCCTGGAATTGAATTCGAATCAACTAAATTGCTTACTACGCTAATTGTATTTCTGAATTTTTGTGATCTTACCGATGGCTCTGTACACAGTGCCATACGCCGACCAGAAATTCAATTAAAATCAAATAATCCCAAATTCAGAGGAAACTTGTTTCTTCTGAATTTGGGACCCAATCAAAAATTCAAAAGAAACAAAGAAGAAACTTGTCCTTGTTAACTGAAGGCGTTTTTTTTTTCTTTTAACGCCGCTTTCCAACTGAAGACTACTAAGCGATAAGACATTCGAAGATTCAGATTCCTAAGAGCCTCGGTCTTCAGATGAAAAGTGCAGTTTAATGAGACAGGCTCGGGCCTCTTCTGAAAATCTGTTGAGATTTAGGATTCGTTTATTGAAACTGGACCTTAGTAGTAAGTCAGCTCTTTACCACGCAGTCATTCGGCCATCACCTGAAGTTTGAAGACAATATCATGACGATACACATCGAACAAAATATGAATAGATTTAAGGGATTTCACGAATACATTGTATGAGTAGTGTGTTTTTGAAAATCATAGTTAAGCCTCCATATCGCACAGGATATATTCTATATCTTTCAACAGCCACTTTTAACGTTCATCACATGTTGGCCAACAGTCATGGCATGCTCAATCAGAAAATTGAAGAATTGGATTCAACAAGTTAGATAGTGATCCATGGTGAAAACTGGAGGTATGAGAACTTAAAAAATATGGGAAGTATTTAGAATTTAATTTATATTTGAGAGGAATGATATAGATTTTCGGCACATTTGGCACGTCAGAACATGCTTGATTTTCACTTTTATGTAAAATTCTTGATCTCACTTGTCGAATTTTTCATGAGTTCTAAATTTACTCGGTTGATGATTTTTTCAACTTCCATCTGATATTATTATAAGTTTGATAATCTCTGATGGGATCTTGAGTATTCTATTTCTTATTAACTAATAGTTGGAAAATAGAGTGAAAATTGACAGTGAAAGTAATGTACTTTTATTTCAATCAAAACAGAAATAATTGAACTCTGAATTTTGCAAAGAATTGCAATATGAAAATCTGGAAAAATTATGCTTAATCTGAAATAAGTAATGAATACAGACCAACAAATATGACGACTTTGGCAGATGTTTTCCATAAATATTGAAAACGCCTGTATAAATAAATCATGATTCTGTCATTTCTATCTCTACATAAATCTGTAATAATATGTGTAAATAAACAAAAATATTAATTTGCAATTACTTATAGTTCCAAAATATTTTAAAAGTTACTTTTATACCTTTTTTTTATCAACTAATAGGCCTATCCAAGAGAACTATCTTATAATCAACTGAAAACCTTAAAATTTCATATCATGATAATTTTATAAAATATATTTATAATTTTTAAACTTGCATGTGCTTTGCTTATCACAACTTTCAAAATTTTAGTTTTGGGATCAACTTTATATCGGTTTCATAAATTAACAAACCATAAAATTGATCGGAGAGAAAAATAAGAAACATTTATTTATGCAATAGATTTTGATTTTGTGTATGAAAAATGCAGGGATATCAAATAAAATCGAAAAATATACTATTCTATTAGCTTTCTTTTATAATTTAATAGGAATACTGTATAGTAATTTTCTTGATATTTACTTTATTATTCAACTTTCAGTGAGTTCAGAAAATGTTCTGAAAATCCTGGAGACTTATCGGAGCATTTTCTGAACTCATCGTTTACAAAAATTATTCTCAATTATCCAAAAATAAGCCCAAATAATTTATTTTCGTCCCAACCATTACATTAATTTGGTAACAGATGGGCGAGGCGAAACAAGCCCTTCCTAAGTGGAGGAGCGAAACAAACCGTTCCTTAGTCTGCCTATTTTTATAAAGGGCCCAGATAGATTGAGAAAAAGGTGATCGACGGGCCAGGCTCAGATCAGCCCTCATAATAAATATTTCTAAAGGATAGAATCCGAGAATCGAATCAGGATTTTCTAAAGTTGAAAACCGAATGAATGCTTTCCACACAACCAATCCGGCCGACAAAATCCATTGCAATAGAAAGAATCTGAAAATGTTAAACTTTAGAGTTAAGTTTACTTAAATGTTCAAATAATTTCATTATTATCGTTTTATCAGTTATCAATTATTTTACAATTATTGTAGAATTTTATCCTAGTATTTTCATTATATTATTTTTGTGGACATAATAATAATAAATAAAATTCAAGTAAAAGAATTGAAAAGACCGAAATCAATATTTTCAATTTTTTAAAACTAATCTTAGCATTTCCAAATAATCATCGTAGTTTCAATTTGCATGATATTTTCATAAAGCGCCTATCGTGGGAACTATGCGATAGGTGTATATAAACAAATAGTCAGTGAGATAAAAAGTAATTGTCAAGAAAATCTTATTAATAATTTCTTTAATTATTTGTTTTTATCATTGAAAGAAAAAAAATGGAAAAAATAGTAAAAGATGAAGTATATAATAAAAATATCGTATTTAGTTCGAACAACAGAATTTTCAAAACAGATTAGGAAATTACATACGTTATTATAATATATTTAAGGTAAAATACAAAGTCACTTTTGGTATATTCGCAATATTTGCGAATTGTCTTATTTTTCATATCTCATTGCAATAATAATAAGAACCTACATAAACGAGCATACAATAACTCGAATATCCAAGAATTTTATAATAATCCAATCTTAACCGAAATGGAAATACCAAAGCAAGAATCGCGACATTAATTTTCGTTAAAAACGAACTACAGAGTATCCGAATAAATCAATTAGACGAACTGCTGTCGCCCAAAAATTTTAGTGCTTTAGTTGCTATGCTGAAGTATTATTCCTGTCGCTTAATCATTTGTTATTAATTATTTATTCAACGATATATCTACAATATAATGTAGAAATATAGTAAACTTAATTTGTCATTACAGGAATTAAAAATTATATGATGGGTTAAGACACTATGTGGACGTTTTTGGTTATTATTTGCAAACCAATTCCTAATGCGTGAATTCAGACCACACTATGGTAAAAAAATTTGTTTTGCTTGTTAAAAGTGATGAAACTGTTTTGTAGAGACGAGGAAATTTAAACAATGGGATGATTTTTGAACTTATGTTAATAAATACTTCTTATATTTCAATAAATATATAAGCATCGGGTGAAATTTTGAATAGGTTAAATGAGATTTAAATACGAAAGTGCAGTAAGGTTGCCAGCTAGATGGCAATAAACAGAAGAGAAGGAAACAGACTTAGCTAATATTAAAATTTCAAAAGAAAAGGATATATGGGAAGAAAACATTTCAGCTCCGAAAAGAGACAATCTCTGAAATGAGTTCAGCTGCAAGTTTCACTGATTCTAAAACAACAACTGAAAACTATATTTACCACTATCTGAGCTCTCCCTAATCGGTGAAAGTAGAACATTTGTAAATAACTTTCTTTCAACGCCAGATGTGTTGGTAAACGCATTTAAAAAAAAAAAAATTAAGCTGTATGGTCTCAGTTATTGGCGTACGTCATCCAACGTTTTTCCATCCTTATGTGGAACCCGCAAACTTTGCCTACCGGTTCTATCCGACAAATAACTATAGGAGATACGCCTTTAAAACGTGTCTGGTGTCAGAACTGATGACCAAAAGGCTCACGACTTTAATTTATGTCCAATAAGGGGCTACCGCATGACTCTGCCTCGACCAACTGTAATAATAAGCTGGATCCATTCAGAATTTTCACAAAAAATTAATTTTTTTTAATTCTTCACATATTTTAAATACAGTATAGTAAACTTGTATTCAATAATTTAATTGTACTTCTGATGATATATTTTTTATTATAACTATTTTCAAATGTTTAATTATCCGAACTATTTGATTAACTGAATAATCTCGGTCCAAATTAGTTCAAATAATCGACAATCTAGTGCAATATATAAAATAAATCAAATTGCTTTACATTCTTAATGAAGTTACTACGTGATATTCGCAAATACTGTCAAAAATATAGTGAAAACATAGTATTTTGTAGAATTTATTTTTAAAATTATTTCTCGTTATAACATTATCATAACTATTAGAATAACTTTAAATGGAGTTATTATAGATAAATTTTAATTAAATATATAGAATGAACATGAAATCTTTCCCTAATTATGAAAATCATAACTTAAAAACTATGCTTAAAAGAAATATACAGTTTTGCAGCATTTTATAAGCATAATTTTTAAACATTTTCTTTACTGTACAGATGCGTAATTTATGGACAATGTAATCAGCGTTGCAATTTTCAGTATCAAAATAACGTCTAGGAAGATGTTGTACCTCAGTCAGAAGAATTTCAGCCACGGATAATTTTTCAATAAGATGGTGCACTATCATACTGGGATTTAGATATTCATCAGTTCTTGGTGACAATTCACCGATGGATTGGGAGGGATGGTGCAACTAGGGTTACCTTGTTCAACTCAATATTATTCCCTCTTGACTTTTTTATTCTCTTTATTTTTATATGGATTATAAAGTGCATTTGATACGACTTCTTAATACGAAATTTCAAACAAAGAAAAACTAATGCTTTTCGACTGTAACTAACAAGGATTTTTAAGAAAAAATAAAGAGAAATCGAGCATCGACAAGACCTTCTCCGTTGCAACAAACGGGGCTCATGTCGAAGTGTTCTAATGTAGAAAAACTATGGAAATATTATTTATTGTTCGGTAAAAAAATTTATCAGTTGTGACAAACGTGCTAAAAAATCCTATATATGTATCTGGGCATAGTTTTTATGTAATGAATGTTTCAAATCAGGGAAAGACTTATTTTTAATAGAAAATTGTATTAAAATAATATTTAAAATTCAAAATACAATAATTACTTTCTTAGTAAATCCAAGTCTTTCAGCTGAGATTATTGCTTGATTTATCAATTGAAAATGAGATAAAGCAGCTGCTTTAGGTTTGCCTGTTGTCCCCTAAGAGTGAATAAATAATAATAATTAATGAATACCAGAAATTGAGCAACATAAACTGAATTTGATAAGTAATAATGAATTTAGGTTAGGAAGATAAACTTTTCGATGCTCTAAGAAATTCTATTGATATACAATTCAACCTTTATATAATCAAATAATGAGAATCATATACTTAATACGTCATGATATTTTAATACCTGTTAAAATATCTTAATAAATTTGAATTTTTTCTATAATTATAATATTCGTTAAAGATTAATAATAACAAAAGATTTTATATTCCCTATATACTGTATCTTAAATAAAAAAAAACAAGCTATTTTATGCTCTCCAATCTATTACTTGAACAAATTTTTTTTTATAATAATAGAAAAGTAAAGATTTTACAAAATTATAAATAATCTCTTTAAATATTTTACATAATAACACGAATATAAATAATTTTAAAATTAATAATTTTATTAGAATTCGCATACTGAGGTAAATAAGATACAGGCTGCATCATCCATTTGTATTCTTCTCATTCTGTCGTCTAAAATCTTCCTATTTTCTGTTCCATCGTTTTTCACCAGTTTCTTAAAAGAATGGGTTCCGCTACAGGAAAATTTAAAATAAATTCCTAAAAAATACTCAAGTTTAAATAGTTTAAAAATAATTAATAATTCGAATAAACTAATTACAATAAGTATCCAATATACGGGTGTTATTCTGTTCCGAATATTTCCTCGTAAAGTTAAAAACCACATAAATCAAACATACTTAAATTCTATATATACGAATATGAGCGTTGATCAATCCACTGAATTAAAAATATTTAACATATATATGAAAATTTAAGGCTATAAGAGATACTTTTGAAAAAGTTAATAATTTTTTATTCGTATTTCGTAGATATTCAGCACAAAAAAAAAAGAAGCACCAGTATATTTTTGAAACCGTGTAATTCGTAACCGTCTAAATCTGGGATCTACCGTATGTTGGAATTACAAAATTCTACTTAATATCCTGTGATAATAAAATGTAAAATATTGTTTACAGTACAACTGAAAATATCGTTAACTTACGAGAAAGACTTGTCGGAAATTTTTATTATATGTCGAAGATTTTTCAGTCTGAAATATAAAATATTTATACTTAACAAATGTCAACAATTATCTATAATATTTTATTATATATGCATACTTGTTTGAATGTATATTTCCATCTTTATAGTCAATAATCTCAGGTATAATTTCACAGAGTATGTCATAATATTGTAGATTTCTGAAAGATTCTCCTGCAACCAGTGCATTACATTGCATCTGAAATGGAAATAATCCTTTTTTAATATTATATTTATAAATGGTAAATTCGGTTTTGAAAAATTTTACATTATATTTACAAAATTGATTAATTTTATAAAACAAATAATTTTTAAAAATCAGGAAAAATTCATTCTCTATTTAAATAATTAAAGTACAGAATTTGGCTAAATATTCTTAAAATTCTGATTTAATCTAATGAAAGCGTAATGAATGTAGAAATTTTTAATGTCCATATTTAAATTTATAAAAATAGACTCTATTATTTATTATTATTATAACTTTAATAAGTAATTAAATTGCTAAATACCTTTTGAAGAGCGTATTCTAATTCTGCTGCTCTATAAGCGGGATTCACGCATACCTTAATACAACAGAGTTTAAAAGTTTTAAATACATTATAAAAAATTTACAAAAATTAGTGAAATTTATAAAACAAGAATGGAAGATTATAAATAATTACTTTTACTATGAATACTATTTTATAAAATTCTGTAAGGAAATTATCTATTTTATAGAATTTCTAAAGAAATTTCTATTTAATATATGGTCTGTTCAAATCAAACCCTTTCTAAACGTGCCACGTGATTAGTTGACATCTCTACAGCGCATAGCGATGTTACTCCACTTTGCGCTACAGAAATATTCGCCCTCATTGCAGTAGTGCATCAAATGCTACAAGCTGAAGTGCATCAATGTTCCTTTTGGTGTTCAGTCAGCATGCCAGTCATCTAATAGCACCACTGGCTTACATTTCTCAGGCGTTAAAAACTGAATTATAATTTGCATATCCTGCTTGGACGGATGTTTAATCATACCAGCCATCTTTAATGTTACGTCACACGTTTAAACTGATGCAAGTGCACAATTTAAGAGAACTGCACATGCGCAATACTACAGCTTCACTTTAACATCTGCGTTCCAAAACTGAAATGTCATCTAACACGTAGCGGGTTTCGAACGAGTTTCACTTGAACACACAATATATATATTTTTTCTATAGATCCTTGAGTTTTGGAAATATTTTTTTTGTTGGGATAAGAGAGTTAAAAATGTATATTATTGTCAAACATCGATAAATTGCCAAAGTATCAAATTGTCATTTGAATGTTAGTATAATTAATTAATATATTTTAGAATAATATTTTCAGTTATGCAAATTGTTTTCTACTTTTACAATTAAAAGTTTTCAATACGTCAATATGGTCCATAAAACATATCTAGCGCTTATTTATTTAATATGTCACACTGGTACGTTCGTGGATTGAGATAGTTTGTTTTCATGACTGAGAAACTATGCTCCAAAAAAGGGAATTTTTATATTTAAATATCATATATTTATTGAATTTATTGAAAATTAAATTTACATTTAATTTTCAATGAATAGTATGAATATGTTAAAACGGTAATTTATCTATAAAATTAATAAATAGTATATGAACCGAAATCAACGATGTACGATCAGCAAGCGATAATTTTAAACTTTTTTAATCTATAGAGTGGCCACAATTAAGGAGAAGAACGAAATGAATTATTAAATAACTTTCCGGTAGTAAGCATATTTGAACTAAGGCATTAATTAAAAGATAACTTAATGCTTAGCTTGAAATCATTGCCTATATGCCTTTATTTAAATTCTCAATTTCAAATCATACAATAGATGTAGCAGACTTAAATTTTTAGAAATAAAGGCGAAAGTAATGAAAAAATTCGTAGGCTGAAAAAAATTGCTTCAAATGCTGTAAAATGATAGGAAAAGTTATCTAAAATAAAAACAGTTGTATATCTGACACAAAAAAGTATTATTTGAAAATAATGGAGGTAATATTTATGATATATTAATTTGAGTTTCTACAAATTTCTAAAGATTGTACCTTTTTCTAAATCTAACATAATCTAAACATATCTAATCATATTTTAGATATTATAACTTCATTATTAATCCATAAATATTCTCTAAATAGAGAATTCAAATTTAATTCTTTATGTAGAGACAATTATGAAACTAATAATGAATATAAAAGTTAATATTAAAATTTGAAGTAGGAAATATTCTTTTACGGTCGTATATATGTATAAGTCTAGATATAAGTTATATATTGAATCTTTCTTTTGGGCTATGTTGATTAAATAAGCATATATATATTTAATGAATATAGCACAAAAGAAAGATTCAGAATTTTTTTATAATTTTCTTAACATATTATGAAACTTTCCAGAAATATAACATTACCACTAAAAGTCCAGCTTTGTGAGCAGCATACTGTGTAACAATCCATTCGTAGCAGTTTGGAGACCAAATAGCGAGTCTGTCATTTTTATTCAATCCCAGTCCAATCAATCCCATAGCCAACTGATCCACCTGATA
>WUQG02006245.1:0-10559 GCA_011317285.2 Androctonus mauritanicus
AATTTACAAAAATATTTTAATAAATATAATTGTAAATTAAAAGCTAATTTCAATCTCATTTTAAGTAACTACGTATATTCGTGTATAAGCCGACCACCCAACATTCAAATGTTAGAACAATTAGACATTCATTAAAATAAATTAATTTCATATTCTTAAAAAATTTCCTATTGTATAAGCTCACCTTCCAATAATATTACTACTTAGAAATTGATATCCATGGTTTTTCACCTTATTTATACCAATATATATGTCATTTATTTAAAAATGGAATCGGTTTTGCCTTTAGTTATTTAATAAGTTATATTCATAAAAAAAATTATATATATATATATATCAATATAAAGATAGCTATGCTTTATTGAGTTTATACTATAACTCTATAACTATCTATTTAATTATTAGTGAGTTATTTAATTGTTTCTAACATTAAAAATATATCTTTATAATACAACAAAAGCAGATCTGTATTTAAAAAACAAAATTAAAAGTCTGATGATGGAAAAGTATAAAGGACAATTTAATTTTTTTGCAAAACTATTTTTTATCTGCATTAACTTAAATTAAAGAACATATTATGAACATCAGCCAAAGTGTAATACAGCAAAAAAACATTTTATAATAAAATTTGATAAAATGAGTAATAAAAATTAAAAGATTCAACCGTTGAATAAAAAGATTATTTCATACAATATTATAAAAATTATTTGCGACGACGACCGAATAAATATTGCCATATTTTAAGGATTTATATCATAAAACAAAATTACGAATAATTTAAACCATGGGTTCCCAAAGTTTTGCCTAGATGGGCCAAATTGTAAATTCCAAATTATTTGGCGGACCAAAAAAAATGTTATGGAAAAATACGTTCAAATCGATAACAAGTAATATAAAAAAAAATTTTTTTTAAGTCAATTCCTACTTAGGGCAACAAAGAAAAATTTTATTTTAGTTACTTTTTATTAAATAATTGCAATTAATATAAATATGTATATACATATGACAGAATCACAATATTAAGTGGCAAAATGATGCTTCGATGTTACGTCTGCGTGTTGCACACTTTATTCAATAGCACTCGCATATGTCTCTGTTCCATCTCTCCGACACTTAATAGAAGTTAATAAATTATACTTTTAGAAATTCAAAAACTATTTTAAAACTAAATACTGACCACAATATTAATTAATAATCTCAAAATAATCAATTTATTTCACTATTTTCGTTCGCGCGATAGCGACGTGGCTCCATCTGTTAGCCGAGTTGTATTTCAACTGAACTAAAATTAATTAATTAAATTTAATTAATAAATTAATATTTGAAAAAACTTTATTAACATCAAGTGTCATCCACTACAAGTTTTAAAAAATGTATTTGAACTTGCGTGGATGAATAAAAACTATTTTATTAACGATTGAAAATTTGAACAAGATGTATAAATATATATTGGGAGAATGTGAACTAATAGTAGGAATTGAAAAATCGATTGCCGTATGTTTTCAAAAATCGTGTGGTGTCTCTTATAAAACTGGCGACAACGATGAAAATTTGTCTTACGTTTCACAATTTTGATGTGTGATAGAAGAAATCTCTCCCTGTTATATAAGTTACCTGGAGTGCACATCGCTCCGTAACTTTCCTCAGTTACGTAGTTAATCAAATACGGAATTTTAATGAATCTATTTTATGATTGTTTTCGTTTTCGAATAAAACTAATTTTTATATGATGCGGCAAAATTAGCAAAAGGGGTGATTAAAGTAATTTTCATCAAACAAAAGCTCATTCAGAAAGATAAAACGAAAATTTTTCATACAGAATATTACTTAATGTAGAATTACTAGATTTCATATAATATATCCCTGTAAACCAAGTAACAATTCATTCAATATTCTTATATACTTTCATCTTTTATTTTTTTGAAAATTCAAGTTAAAAAATCTTTTTTCGTTACGTCATATCAGTTTAAAATGTTGATTACAGGGGTAAAAAATAATACAGAATCTTTTAGAAAGCGATGTTTTCTCTTTTATCTGGCGTTTATGAAGAAAATACATGATTTTCAAGAAGAGTAGTGCAAATAACCAGAAAATCTAAGCATTGTTTTCACCATATATAACACAATAAGGATAAGGGTTTCTGTCTTATCAAGATATTCTCTTATTGACATTTGCAAAAATTAAAAATATATTTACGAATGATAGTCTATTATATCACTCCTCAACACCTCCAGGTCATTCAACAAATGTTATGTATAAATTTGAAATCAACTGAAGGAGTAAAAATATTGTAAGTGAGATTTTTTTTACTCCTCCAGAAATATTTCTGGCTAATTCAGCGCACTCGATCAAACTCCAACAATTTTATCGACTACATTATTGATTAGAGTGGCTGTACAATTCTCACAACCAGTCTGAATATTTTATCAAATTTTAAGCATTCTTGTTGAGGTATGCTTACCGATGTTTAGCAGACATGATTTTCTGATCAACATTATTTTGTTTAGAATTTAAATTCCTTCTTAATGGATATAAGCTATTTTCTTTTATGTTCCTGCGCCATCAGTGTATATACATCCATAATCATTATACTTAAATTAAAACGAACGCATACTTAATTTATAAAATTGTTCGCTATTAGAATCTAAAAGTAGTCTGAAAGTTACGGATAAAGGAAAAAAATCATGTCCCGTATACTTGATGGCATTTGCTTAAATTGCTATTTCAGACCCTTTTTGACAGCCGCTCTAATATATGGTTTTGAGCCTTGCGTACCTTGTCATTGCCAAAATAATAAATCTATTTTTGGAAGCAAATTAAAAAAGATATATATTCAATTTGTAGAATTAATTTTATGGTGGCAATGCATTTTATGTTTCACGAATGTAATTTTTGGCGATAATTCTGTTTGCAGTTGCCTATTCCGTATCCGAAAAAAATCCGTCATATATAACCGAGCGGTAAAAATTTATGTTTGTTACGTCGGATTCATTTTCAGCTTCTTTAAAAGAAGGAAACTGAATTTGAATAACTTAAGAATGCCGAATCATTTTGTAGAAAATTTCAACCTTCATAGAATTGTGTCATTCCTAGTATCATTGTTGATTATTTTCCTTACGCTTTGTTACCAAATCCTAATTTATTTTGTTTTCTATCCGGTTATAAAAAAATAGAAAAGTTTGCTGGTGAAACTCTGTTCTGTTGTATGGAAGTTAGTTTTGTATCGCAATATACTATTGCTATATATGGTAATTTTTTAATATTATGTGCCGTATTATTTTGGTATATTGGAAAAATGTACGATCAAACTTTGCGAGATGCATCTCTGATCAGAAGAAACGACGAAAACCTCGAATACAAATTGGAAAAAGTAATGATTCAACATGGAAAATTATGGGATGTTCTGGAACAGATAAATAATAAACTAAACTATCCTGTAGTGGCAACTCATATTATCATCACTTACAGCACAAGTCTTACCTATTACCTTTATTTGTTCTCAGATATGAGAGAGGAATTTAGATATGCCATTTTGGGATTGAGCATTGTTTTTACATTCGTTTGTATTATCTACGCTTGCTTACTCTGTTCTTTTGCCTTTAATGTATGCTTCTTGATATTAAATTTTCTGCAGTATCTAAAAGTTTACTTATTTATTTATTTATTACATTTCAGATGGTGAATGGATTTCGAGATGTAACACAGTTTGCAGGATCTCATCTAAAACTGAAAAAGAAACTGAAAGTAAGTATATTAATTAAATGATCAATTGAGAATTATAAATAAACAATTATTATTTCTTTCAGATTTTAGATTTCATGAAAAGATTCGGGAAAGTTTCATTGAGTCTATCGATGGGAGGTTTTTTCTATATTAATAAAAAATTTCCCATTAAGGTAAAATATGTCGATTATGTTTTCCTCATTTAAATTTATTTTTTGATTTATTTTTTATATTTATGGATGTTTTTGCAGATTGCCAGTACGTTACATTCGGTGTTTTCCGGGCTGTTAAAATTAAGAAACGTTTCGCATCAACAGAGAAACTGCCAAGAATTCTCTCTTCTTAATCGAACTCGTTAACTTTCCAATTCTACAGTTTCTTAATGTCTTTAACCATTCTTTATAGTTTATATTAAAACTGATATTAGTTATATACTGTACACTTTTTCATCAGAAATCTTTAATCAATTCTTAATTTTATTATGTAGTTAATTTTATTTATTTAAATAATGTGAATTAATAATATAACAAAAAATAATTAATGTCATTATCATTAGGAATTGAACTGAATAGAAGCGTGTTACTTATATAGATGTATATAACGATATTTTATATCGAAATGGTCAATTTTGTTCAGCCGTTCGCACTGGAACGGTCGAACCTGACGTTCACTTTTAATGTTCTTTAAATGTTCTTCAATTTATGTAATTTTGTTAAAATTGTTCCACCTTGTACAGTTCTTATTTAAACGTAAATAAAAATAGTTTGTATATTTCTTCAAGACCTCCAGATATTAAATTTAAGCCAACCGATTCTTAAATAATTACCACTGTCTATAACTGTTTTTCTGTGCAGTTTTACGCTGCTTTACAATATGTGTGGTGTAACCGGTGCCTAATGTAGCAGCCCACACACTCTGGTGAGACCAATCGTTAGTTTGGTAGATAGATTTGGATCATATTTTCATCTTGTTGTGGATTTTTTCCATCAACAAGATAAAAATATGAGATCTGGATATGGAATCCTCGTCATCTTCAGTTTTGAATGACAGAAACGATCACTAGCCAAAAAGTCTTTAATTTAGAAGCACGATTATTATTATTTTTAGGCTATTATTATTATTATTAGGCTATTATTATTATTATTATTATTTCCTCTTTGGATATTTCCTTAACTATATCTGCTACATTCGAATTACGCTACAGCGCTCCTGCACTTAAGAAATTTCTAATCACAAACATTTCTACTTGCGAGTGTGTAATTTCATTTTTAAATTTCAGGGAATTTCAAAAACTCTAATTATTTTAAGCAATATAATTGCAAAATGCTTTAGCAAGAAATGTGATGTAAAATTATACAGTTAATTAATATATTTCGGAAATATTTCACCATGACAGCAATTACACCAAAAATTCCTCGCTTTACATTCGAAACTTTTCTTTAAGGAAAAGTTTCGAATGTAAAGCGAATAAGAAAATTTTTACTGGTCTAATTACCAAATATATTACAATGTATAGTATATAAAGTTATTTTGTTAATTTTGGAACCAAAAGAGTAGTTGCCGAGTTACAAACAGTTCGATTTCGAAAAACATATATACGAATTATGTTCGTAACTAGAAGGGCACCCGTACTTGATTACTAGTAAAAACACGTAATTTTCTCCATAAGGTAAATCCTTTGTGCTTTTTTCCCATATTTGTAGAAGTGTTCGATTTCGACAATAGTTGAAATCGATACTGAATGAATGATAAGTTGAAATAGTTATCGTCATCTATTATTGCATTATGATGACGTGATAAAGCTATTTATTGATATAAGTACTAATACATCTATTATGTTTGTGAAGTCATTTTTTGATATGTCGCCATGACCTCATACCGTTTTGATTTACCATGAATTTTCTTGAAATTGAAACAGGTTAGTCCAACATGGCGGTCCGAATGTTGTTGAATATTATGTTGCAATATGTTTTGATAAAAAACAATTTAAAACACTTTTAAATAATTGTAGTTTTGTTCAAACGGAGAAATAAAAATGCATTAGGGAAATTATTCACTGTAAAAAAATAAATTACTTATTTATTCGTAATTTTTTAATCATTAATGCGATATTATGATGAAGGTTTAATGTAATGCTAATAAGTAGGTGAAACTTGGAATATCAAATTTAATTTAGTATTATTGTAAATGTAATAAGAAATAAATCAATATCTGCACAAAAGTTCGATGAATATATTAATCTTGTAACAAGTAAATTATACAAAGGCAAAAAGTTTTCGATTAAAAATCCATGTTTGTATTGTGCATTGCAAAGTCACTGTTCGTAATTTAAGAATTTTAATCTCTTTTGTTTTTTTAATGTTGTTACCGAAAATATTATTGTTAGCGCTGTAACGTATCATAGGAAGACATTTTATAGCAGAAGAGTCATCTTAATGAATTATAAAACAGCATATGTGATAACGTTATTTAGATAATCAGAACCGGATTGTTCATTACTTGCCGTGCTGTTACTGAAAATAATTAATCTCTTGATTCTGCGTAATTTTCCTCATGTAAAAAGTAGATTATTTCGGTAATCGAGAGAGGTTACTCGTATGCTGGTCCAGCAATTCAATATTCTAGCCACATTGTAAAATCCACCGCCAGTACATTGAAGGATCTGGCTTGAGTCCCAGATCCTATACCTCTAGTTTTTCAAAGAGCGCGCGATCCAGCTCACATATCTCTATTTTTTTTATTAGAATTCGAGTCACACCTGATTGCTGTACCCACCAGAAATAAGAACAACCCGTTGTAGACTTCAGGGACTTATTATCAATCGCATTGAAAGTATTCTATGCCATACGTAAAAAAATAATCAATATTGTATGTTTCTTTCAAAAGTTATTACAGGATATACAATTCTATCTCATAACGAAACATTGGTACAATAATTGTAAATATAATATAGTCAAACCCCTTTAAGCCGCCACCCTCGCTGACCTCCAAGAATTTTGGCGGAACGGATTTCCCCTATGTTAACGGAATAGGCCAACCCCGATAAGACGCCATCCGCCAGTAGAAACGTTTAAACTAATACTCCTTTTGGTATTGTATTTGTCCTCGATACTCCGCCAGCGGCATGTCAGATGATATACATCCCGAAGTTCATGAATTCTGTATATACAGTATTAAAAGCTCTCTGGATTCATTTGTAACCAGCTAGTGGGAGAGATGGAGTTAACGTTAATCAAATGTCTCTTTAAGCCTGGTTCACACCTAGGTTGTAGAAAATTTAAGATGGTTAGAATTAAATCGTTTATTGTGTACCAACAAATAAGGATACTGTATAGTAAGCTGTGTACATTGTGTTTTACAGAGACACAAAATAGATCAGAAACACATATTTTTTATAAAGTACTGCACATATACAGTACGTACACTATATCGTAAAGTATACAGTTTTTTTAGAAATGTTAAGTTTGAATACTAAACATAAATGTTATGTATTGTATTAAATTTAATAAATTCGGAGTCCATTTCCATATCTATACTACACGTATTTTCTGTAAACTGCCAACCCCGATTAGCCGCCAAAATCGTCTCCAAACGGATGATGGAGTCTTATCAGGGTTTGATTATATATGAGAATACTCATTTTAGACAAAAAAATTGTAATTAGGCTTACACTTAAATTTTTATACACAAAGATTATTATTACTGTGTTTTATACAATGAAGTACAATAATACCCGACTTACATAAATTCGGAGATACGTAACTTCTCATCCTCCTCCCTCGCCACTTGTTTGTTTCAAAATTACATATTGCATATATCTGTATGTACTTGTACATATTTCAATTTCATTTGCTGATTTGTTGATTGAGTCTTTAATTACAACTACGTATTATAAACTTTTATAATTTGTTGTTTTCTTGGTAACAAAGAGCCAGTTAAGAACCTAATACATATGTATCTGAAATTAGACTTGGGAATCTGTAGGTACCCCGACTTACGTTATGCTTCCCGGTCCCACCTATTACGTAATTCCAGGATATTACTGCATTATAAAAATAGTTAATTTAAGAAATGTCAGTAACGTACCCAGAATCTTTGGTATCCGGATGCATTTTTTGGCCCCCTCCTCCTCCAGAAAACACATTTGTTTTAACTTTCAACACATTTCATTTTACTTACATTTTCTTAAATAATTTTTTAGAACTGAAAATTAAACAAAAATTTTTATACAAATATCTGGTGAATAGTAATGATATTCCTTGCTTTTGGCCCCCCCATTCAGCTTGGTTCCCGAAGCCCTCTCGACCCCTGTGAGTACGCCACTGGAAATGGTTTGTAAATAACAATCAAACCGTCTATACAGCAGCTAAAATCAACATTTATTTTTTAATTCCTGTAATGAAAATTAAGTATTTTTAGTATAGAATATTTTTAGCATATACTGCGTATATCTTCGAATGAATAATTGAAAACAAAATGCATTAAAGATAGAAATAATACTTCAGCATAACAACTAGTGCACTAAAAGAGGACACTGTAACCTTTTCTTATGGACTGCAATGGTTCAGATAATTGACATTCTACTGTATACTACTTATATAATTTATGAAGTTATAAAGAAATATGAATAAATTATATTATCATAATTTATTAAAACAATTATACAGATTTTCAGTTTCCAAAAAGTTTTTCTTATGGGATAAGAGGATACATGCTAAAATGCATATTTTATAAATAATAATATGTAAATGTAATGCCGCAATTCGAAGGACATTAGAAAATTACGAAATATTTTTGTTCACGTGTGAGGGTCAACAGTCTATTTTTCGTAGACTGTCGTTAGTGTCCTTGAATTCCTACTATAGTGCTATGACACAACGTTCAAGGTTACTACACTCTTTGAATTATAGACTACTTTGTAGATAAATAAATAATTTAAATGCAGGTATAAGAATCAAATATTTCATAATAACTTATATATATTTTTTAATATGACATAATCAAAAAAATACATAAATTTTATCCAGAAAAAATTATAAGTTTAAATAAGTGAATAAAGAAGTAAATTTTGATTCAAGATACAATATAAAGTCATACTATACTGTGTTCGCAACATTTTGATAACGTTTGCCTTCAAATACTGTACAAGTATAGCAAATTCTCGATAATTTATGGTAATTATTCAATCTGTGACTGATTTTTAATCATGGAAAATGGGTTTTCCATGATTGGAAAATCCGTTTCCAATCATGGATAATCATTTTATGAATCCATTTCCAATGGATAATCACGAATGTGGGTGTGAATTTTTTTATTCATGGAAATAGGATTTGCATCAAATTTTTGAATAGCTGGAATAATGCATGTATAAATATATACTGTATTCCAATTTCTGAAATAATAAAGTTGACTCCTGCTAGTCACTATTGAGATTTTAAAATTAGCATAATATTTGCGCTAATATGCATATATTTCTTGATGATCTGTAATGAAATTCGCTAAATTTTCTTTCTACTTCGGAATTCCAAATATGCTGTATATGTAAACACAAACGACTATGATAATATTTGTATAAATACCTAATACAATTTATTATTAGAGTCAAATTTAATATCAATAAAAATTATTATATTCCGTGATTTAAAAATTTTTTAAATTATTATTATTATTTATTAATGATAAAAAATAAGTTAAATTATTAAAATTTATTGTACTATAACGTTTGTGTTGTTTTTTATATCAGACTTAATAGTATAAAACTTCCAATGAAAGTTTTACATTCATTATCCAACGTAATTGCGATATTTATGTTATATTTTAAATTTGTTTTTCTTCCACTTCAAAATAAATATCTTTAAATATTTAATTGATCAAATAATGTGTTTTTTCTTATTTTTTTAATGCCCCTTTTCAATCAATGAGTTTAATAAGGGATCTGCCCACACCCGTGGAGAGGGGAGGGATGGTAAAGCGCAGAGATCAGCAGGCCGGATCCGGAACCCCGAAAAAATTTTTTGCAAAATACCAGGACTCGGGATCGTGGTAACGCATGACACACCAACGCGTTACCGTGCGACTATCCGAATATCGGTAAATTTTCAGAGCCCTCAAATAATCTACGAAATACCTACATTCCAAATTTCATCTATATCGGTTGAACGATGCGAACCTGTAGAGGTGTTGCGGAAGCGGAAGAAAAGGAGAAGAAAATGAAAAACGATGCTTTTCTGACAATTTTAGCATTTTTAAACTGCTGTAGTTCTTTTATTAATTAAATTTTAATCTTCAAATTTGATAATCGGTGTTCTACTCAATATTTTCTCGAATACAAATTGTCAGATTAATAATATCTAACTCACAAGTCAGAATGAAAGTTTTAACGAGTTGAATTTGGGCTGTAATTGACTCCTGCAATAAGAGTCAATCAGAAACTTTTTTTTATATATTTTATCCCTCTTTTTAATCAGAGAAATTACTAAGGGGCTGAGGCCAATTCCGACTACTGGCTGCACCCACACAGGTGGAGGGGTGGATGGTGAAGACGAGGATTGCTGGAGCCGGGCCCAGCACCCCGAAAAAATTTTTCAGGAGATATCAGACACGGACGCGAACCCGGGTCTTCCTGCGTGGCAGGCCGACAGCGTTACCACGCAGAAGGACCACGTTACCACGCCATTAATCAGAGACTACTGTAACGGGTCCTTCTAGTCACGTACAGTAGTCAGAGACTACTGTACGTGACTAGAGTCACTGCCATTCTTCTTGATTAAATAAATTAGAGAAGAACATGTTTACAATGTATATATTACAATTAACATATAATACATTTACAATAC
>WUQG02006256.1:0-12099 GCA_011317285.2 Androctonus mauritanicus
GTATCGGGATTTTGTAGACCCCAGAGCTAAAGTCTTTATGCCTTTTTGTTTTGTCATTTCATAAAACATTAAAAATAATGGGGGCTCTTTTATATACTCTCTTCTTATTCATTGATCTTGTAGCGGATTTAACGGTATTATTCATATGCAATCTGTAAGGCCAGGGAGCTCAGGACAGCGGATTTCGTTCTGTTCTATTAAGAGAGGAGGGGCCAGGTTGGTCTAAGGGAATTAATTTATTTCTGTGCTCTGCTTCTATTTTTCTGAAAAGACTTGTTTAATAAATATTTCTCACTGCTTTCAAGTGCTGTGTTTTGAAACTAAGTGGTAAAAGTTTAAGCAGTTATTATATCTCTAGTTATCTACTTATATTAGATAACATTATACATTATTTCAACAGACTTAACAAACACAAAACTATAGGAACCAAGGGAAAAAATGCTACAATATATCAAACATTGCACGTGGATATGAATTACATTGTCTAACTATAGAATATACTGATTACATTATTATCATAAGTATAAGTAGTTGCAAATCAATTGCAGTGTAATCAAGGAATATCTGTATTTGTTAATTTTATTACAGGTACTATTCTACTTACAATAGGGTTATATTTTGATAACCTCATATAAGTCAAAAATGATCAATAATGGTAGTAATTTTAGTAGTAATAGTAGACAATAGAAGACCAAATTCTCCAAGATAATAAAATCATCAGGATTTGATCCTAAATTCTTGAAGGTGATAAAATTATTCAAAAATGAACCTGGCCTCCAAGAGGTAAATGACTGCTTTACCATACAATGATTATACTGTCAGAACTACTTTGCTTCATTAACATAAAATATATAAGAAAAACAAGCTCAGTAAGTTTGCTTACTGAGCTTGTTTTTCTTATATATTTTATACAATGATTAGCTGACTGTAAATTTTAATAAAACAGTAAAAGTATTTCTAGTGAATATGCTGTGAAAACAGACAAGTTCAGAATATTGTAAGAGCAATTGTAAGATTGGATTATCATAAATCAAACAATCCTTAGTAGGAAAGCACTTGGTTAGTTCTCATTTTAAATGCTCTGCATTTATGTTTTTTTGAGGATATGCATTTGAGAAAAATATCTCACTTCTCTTAAATGCAAATATTTTCAGATATGCAATTTGGAAAAAATCAAAAATTATCATTTATGAGACAAACTGTGAAATTTACCCAACTAACTATGAAAAGAAGCCATTTTCTCTAACTAAGCTGATATATTACACCAAGTTACAGGATTGATTTAATACATAAGTCCTTCAATATCTGAGAATTCAGCATTCATAAATTCATGTATTCAGAAGATATCCTTAAAATTTGAATGTGTGTGTTGCTTTCTAAACAAAAACTGCAAAATGGAAGATAAACTGATCCACTATCATGCAAGAACAATGTCTATAGAATATTGTTTGAAAATCAAAAGAAAGCATTAAACAGAACAAATAATAATAATTTAAATGCTGTTTTATTCTTTTGTAGTATCACCACAATACCTTTAGTCATTATCCCATTAAGCACATGATAACATCTTTATACATATCTTCATGATCTCAATTGAAAGTATATGCAATATGAAATGGTTTTATATTCAGATATGATAACAGTACATTCTATAATAATACTACATTCTAGATATGACCAAAAGAATTATTTTTGTGTAATATTTTATATAATCCATGGTCTTATATGTTTCAACTTATTTCTTAGCAAAATTTTTCAATATCTGAATAAATGAATGAATTTTCTAGAACACTCTACATTGAAATAAATATTAAAAAGTTCTTGATTCATGCATTTTCACTTTATCTGGTCATTTTCATGAACTATCTACAGTGTAACTATAAGAACTAGGTGTATAAGCTACTCTATCTTCCTTTAAAACATATATGATTCCAATACTTATGCATGCTACAAAAAAAGGATAATGAAAATCAAATTTGATTATAAGTATACCATGCTTAATATATATATACTCACTTGATGTACTTTCACTATAAAGTACAATCAATTTTACTAACCAACCTCACTATAATATACCACTGTCTTGTCATAACATATGACAACTAAAATTTCCACCATTCCAAAACTGACAACGTAATGAGATCTGAAATGGTGGAAGCACTATATAGTACATTATATGCCAGATAGTAATATGTTTTTATATTTTGTTTTAATAAACTATTCATTTTTAATACAGGAAACAAAATATTAATAGTTACCATATTTCACTGATTTTAAACATGTAGATTTTTTCACTTTTTAACTTCTTTGAAAATAGGATGCATCTTATGATTGATGTTAAAACAAACTTCTGATTTTCTAATTTGAAGAAACAAATCATTAGATCATTATATTAATTGGAAACAATAGGATTTTGTATTCTATTTTTATTCCACTAAATTGGAATCACAAAAATGCAGTGGATGTTTTGATTTGAATTTCCAGTTAGTTTTCCAATTTGATATTCTTTTTAACATGTAAAAGAAGAAGAAAGCTTTTTATAAACCCAAAAACATTTTCAGTTACTAAACTTGCTTAACAAATATTTTGTTTATAATGTTGATTTTTTTATTATTTTACATATGAATAATAGATAAAATACTGGACAGTTTATTTATTATCTCTTAGTTTATAACAAAACTATTTTTTAGCATATTAAAAAAGCAAAATAATAATCTTCCATAACAAATTAGCCAATAAAAATTAGGTAACAAAAATAATCAAATATGTGATGATATTTGAGAACTAATCAAAATAATATAATGCCAATTTTTGCATTATCATGTGAAATTTTTAACTTCAACCAGTATTCAACAAAAACTGAAAATTAATATATATTCAAATAAAGTTTAAAATACAGAAGGTCCCTGACTTATGATGATCTGTATTTATGACAGTGATTATTTACAATGAAAATCTGTATTTGTAATGGCTACTATCAATGATTTTGAAGTAATGGCAGCCAATCAATTGGATGGCTAGTTGTCACCAGAATGGAAGTATGTTGTATTTCCACTATGCAATAATTGTATTTAATTTTCAGTCTCATATCAATCCACGTTTAGGTGTCTTCAGCTCAACTCATTAAACCTCATCCTAAACACAAGGAATTCAGATTCTATGTTTTTGAAAAATTTTTAATGGATTTGCCTGGGCATCAATTCATTTGTTATAAAGTCCTATTGACTCTACCACAGATGTAGACAATTCATAGTTGGATCTGCAATGGATACCATTTATATATTAGTCAATCAATGGGAAAGGTATTAAAAAATAATTGCTTATATTTGTTAGAAATTTGGTTAAAGTTAGTTTGACTTAAGCTGCCAAAGGATACTTTTGGCAGTGGCCATTTTTAGAATGTCCCATAAACTATCCAGTAGCTATGGTGGGATCAACCAGAAAGTTGAAGAATAGGATTAAACAAGTCTGGCAAGACCTGGACACTTCCTGAAAAACAATATGTGAGACCCAGAATTAAACCCAGTCCTTCAAGATATAAATGACTACATTATCATGCAGCTGACACTGGAAACTTGGACAAGAAAATAACTTAAACATTCCATCTTTGTATTTATATTATTTTCTTTAGTTTTTATCCATAGAAAGTTCTGATAGGAATGAAATACACAATTCCCTCATTTTAAGGAATAACAGTATTTATTCAATATTACTATATGTTACTACTATTTAAAAGTATTATAAAAAAATAAATTTTATACTTTATACTTCAATATAAAAGTATTATATTGAATATTTTAAGTTCTAATGGTTGGGGGATGTAACCTCCATTTATAACATTGCACCTGTGGAAAATAGTTTTCCAAGTTATGATGGATTCAAACTACAATCAAAACTTTTAAATGCAGCTCCATCATAAGTTGGGACCTCCTATAATAGAATAAATTTTTACAAATGTATAAAAACATTAAAAATAATTTTTTCTAGCATGAAGTAAAAAATAAACTATAACAGAAAATGAATTAGCTTTTAAGTATTTTATTTGCATATGGTTCATAAATATTAAAATTTATTAATCTGAAAATAATATAGTATAACAGATATAATATTTATTAAAAATTTTATGCAAAATATTAGATTATAAATAAATTGGCAAACGGTTAGCACTGGAGTAAATTTAATATTGGATCAAAAGAGTTAAAAACCGAAACATTATTATTAAAGTTTATTCTGTTCCAAAATTAATTGCACAATGAATACAAATCATTATGTTTGGATAAAGAAAAAAACAATAAGCAATAAAACCAAGAAAAAACAAAAAACATTTTATAAATCAATATATTTTATAACATTAAATAAAAGTAAAGAAAAGAAAAGAAACTAAATAATGAAACTAATGACAAAAAATATAGTATATGAATGAATTTAATTAATAATCAGAAATATTATTTAAAAATTTTATTATTATTAAGTAATAGTATATTATATTTAAACACCTCAGAAGTAAGATGAAAAAGCTCAATGTATGAAAATTATTCAATGTAACTCCAAATTTCTTAACAGTTTAATCATTCTAGCTTAAACTTGAAATATTACTTTAAATTTAAAAAACTTTTTAATGTACATTATTTGAAATATATATGAGTTCATATTTCATAACATTAAATAAATTTTTAATTAAGAAAGATATTTTAATAAATATTGATATTATATCTTTGATAATTATATTTACAAGCAAAATCATTACAAATTTAATCAATTCACATCAAGGGTTAATCAATCAAATGTTATTTTTAAACAATTACAAAATATTAAGCTTATAATTATATTAATAAAATTAAATATTAATATTTATTTTAACTTAAAAATTTTGTCTATAATTAATTCATATTATAGTTTCATGTGTTTTATGTAATATTTTCATAAATTAAAATGAGATAATATATATATATTTAATTTAATTAATCAAATTTGATGATATTTATTTTAAAGATAATATTTTTCTAACAAATAAAATATTACTATATTCATTTTATTTTAAAAAATTGACAAGAAAATAAATTTCAAATATACTATTAAAATAATATTTAAAAACAACATAGAAAATAGAAATTCACAGGTTAAGCTATTAAATGACTACTACTACTTCACAAGGACAACAGGTATATATTAAATCCTAAGATTATTATTATTAAATATTAATTCAAAATTTTTTATGTTATTAGAAACTTACTTGATTCTGCTAAGATTGTTGACTAGATTATACTATACTAGTTGCACCCTGTGTTGACTGTTGTTGAGAAGCAGGTGAGTTCTGTTGTATCCTGCTTAGGTTGAGGGCCTGCATGTCTGGCATGAAGCTCTGAGTTGCTATGGCAACAAGGCCCAAACTCTGCACTGGTGAACATAGCAACCAAGTAAGGATGTATGATATGGCTGTTATCAGTAAATGCTAAGTCAAAAGTACAATGAAAGTCAAATAGTTAGAGATTGAGTTCCTAAATATCAGGTATTCTCAATTGTAAAGTAAAATAAGTAAAACTGTTTAATAGTATATTTTAAAAAGTAAGCAAATGATACGTGCTTATTCTATGGTCTGTTTCCATAGTAACATCTAACTTCACTAAACAACGAAGTGTTTTCATTAAATGAATTAAAGACTACTTAATATAAAATAGTTTTACATTTAATTAAAAAATAATTTCTTGTTTCTTAATATTTTATATTATATTATATTATAATAATAATAATAATAATAATTAATATATGTATATAAATTATTAATTATGTTTATTAAATTCATTAGATTATTTTTCAAAATATTAATTTTAAAAAATTGCTGCTATAATACTAAAGAAATGAAACTCATGAAACAAAAAAATTGTATTTTATATATATATATATATATATATATATATATATATGTGTAAGCATTCATATTTCATATTTAATTATTACATAAATATAAAAACTTTTGAATTAATTCCCAGAACAACAATCCAAAAAATAAAAGATTCAGTGACATAAAATATTTTTATTTTACATTTTTAAATTTACATTTTAGCTTTATATACAAGTCAAACTACAATTTTTAGTTTATTTCTAATAAAAAAAAATTGTTTTTAGTAAAAGTTGTAAAATTTAAATTTTATAACTTTTACTAACTAACTTTCACAGAAAATTATTTATATAATTAATTTTATCTAAATATATGAAAATGTATTTATTAAAAATATATTAAAATTATCAAACAACATAATTTTTTATTAATAATTAAATTTAATGATCAATAATAATAATTTTATTTGAAAAATATCATAAATTTATTGTAATTATAATAAACTCTGTTTTATATAGTAAATTTAAATTTTTATTTACAAATTTTCATAAAAATTATTCTATTAAAATAATAAAAACTAAAATGCAATTTAATACAGAAAATAATCAAATGGAATATTTATAAATAAAATAATTAATTAATTTACTAGCAACAGATGGCAGACCATGTCTAATCTATATCCAAAAACTAAATATTCTTTAATAAGTATAAAAATAGAAAAATTGAGTGCTAGCAAATTTTTAAAGTTGATTAAAATAAGAATTTCCCATCATTCATCATTACTAAAATCCATGACAAGAAACTGTCATCATTATAAACTTCAAAAAACTTAGTAACATTCTTTCCTTAAAAAATATACTGTATATATACAGTATATTATTTAATCTAAGAAACACAATTATAAAAGTATCCACATTATAAAATGTAGAAAATCTACAAATCATATTTTAACAGCAATAACTATTTTTTCTAATTACTAGTAATTTATTTAATTTATTAATGTCTTCAATACATAATAAAAAGATACTCTATATTTGATCATATTATAAATTAATTTGATGATAATCTGTAATGAAATCTGTTCAATTGTTTTAAAAATGATTTCTACAAATAAACATTATTTTCGATTGTTTTATCATCAATTTTTAATATTTTTTCACATAATGGGATGCCATTATATAGAAAAATTTTTTAAATCAGTTTACAAAAGAAAATCATCTTTTATAAATAATCATACTTTTTTCCTATTGGTTAATTTTATAACTTTTTTTAAAAATTATATACATATCAGTAATAGAAAAATGATAAACAATAATTTGAAAACTCGCAGCTGTTATAACTAATAAATCTCATCTCAAGGTCATTAGATATTAATTTACAAAATGTGTCAAATTATAAAAGCAAATAAAAGTATTGCTTCATCTTATAATTATTTTGCTATATTTTCCATATTTTCAAAAATCCCATAGATTTTATATATAATTGTTAAATGATAAATTTCCATAGATTCATTTACAAATTATCACTGAAAACAGTAGGCATAATATATTTAAAAGTTTAATAAGTTAATTAAATTATCTAATTTTTTTTAATAAATTTAACAAGAGCGTTAAATAAATTTCCCAGTGTTAGAATAAAATTATTATAGAAAATTAAATATATTTATTAATTCAACTTTATCTTTAATAGTCTAATGCAGAGATGTCAAACTCAGATCTTGCAAAGTCCATTTAATGGATAATACATATTGAGAGGACCACATAAGAAACAAAGCAGAGTTGAGAGAAAAAACATTAAATATTCAAATAAGTTACATTCCAAATTGTTTACATTTATAAAAATAAATGTTTTGTAAAAGAATAAAGTGTGAAAAAATTTAAATACATTCTATAAGTGGAGTAAGCAAATAGACAAAATTAAGTTTAATTTATTGTGCGAATTAATGAGATTTTATTATATTATTGTATTTATGAATTACAAATAATATTTTGAAATATGCAAAATACTGTACAGTATATGATTGATAAAAATTTTTATGGTAGTGGAGCAGGCTTTGAGTTTGACATGTCTGGTTTAATAAATTTAATTAATAGGCTTATTATGCAAGCATACTTAAAATCATATAAATTTAGGTATGATTTCATACTTAAATTTATATTTAAGTAAATGAAATCATACCTAAATTTAAGTAAATGAAATCATATCTAAATTTAAGTAAATGAAATCATACCTAAATTTAAGTATGAAATATAAATTTCATACTTAAATTTATATTTAAGTATGAAATCATACTTAAATATAAATTTTTAAATGACAGATAGTGATTATATTTCTTTGACTTATTATACAGAATATTATTTCCTGAAGTATGGTATGCATATTCCTGCATACAAATGTTTTTTTTAAGTGATATGAAAATTTTTAACTTTGAAAACTTTTTTAACTTCTATATTTTTATCTCAATTCATACAGTTTCACATATTTATAATTTATTATAGTGTATGTATTAAAAAATTAATAGCTTTATAATTATTTATGTTTAAATAAAATATAACAATTTCTTCTGAATTGCATTTGCCTGAGTGGAATATTTCAATGTCACTAAAATTTTTAAAAAGGTACAGAGATACTGAAAATTTGGGAAATATTGATTTAAAGATTTAAGAATCCCTGTTTGTTATTTTTTCTTAAAATTTTTTAAAATTATAATTTTTTATTCATTATTTTCAAGAACTTGAAAATTTTGGGAAAAGTTGAAATACATTTTATATATATAGTAAATAATATCACAAAAACTAAATTATTCATTCAAAATCATTATAAATAAACAAAAAATAAATAAAATAATATACAAATTTTAAACAAACTCAAAAAAATAAACATAAATATTAACTTCTTTTTATTCAATTTCATAGCTTATAAAATCATTTTAAAAAAATAAATACAATTTAATGGTTTATGAAATAAGCTTTTTTTCTTATTTTACATAAAATTTGCAAAAATAATTTCTTTACACATGAAAATATGCTTTATCATACACCATAATTAAACAATTTTTTACTTTTCCACTTAATTTTAAGTTACCTGTTAATATTACAGTAAATTCATTAATATATCTGTTTTGACAATACCTAAAATCATCAACAATTATGATTTGGTTTCAGGCTTTGATATATTGTTTCTCTTCCAATTGCTTATTTAAAAATTGGTTCTCATCAAAGAACTGCTTCATCCAGTATTTCATTTCGGTTCATTATTATAACAACAACAGTAGTTAATATATTTGTATTATAGTAATAACACAGGCCTTCAATATAAACTTTATTTCAATATTTTAGCTGTTTCTAATGCATTTTTAAGTGGTGAATTCCAAATATACAAAAAAAATATCATACCACAAATAATTGCCCTATTTGGAAATTTATCATCAAACTTGGCAATAAATTTGCCAATTTGGAAAAATTCTCAAAATGTTGAATTGAAACTTGTATAAATACTGGGTTGTCAAGCTACTTCAGTTAGTTGTGAATTCAGTTTCTATTCAACTTAGATTAAGTACAGATGCTAATTATTCAATGTGTTTTTTTCAATGATTTTGAATTGATTTTTGTGTTTCATATCAGCATACTGAAGTGTTTTGAAAGTTTATTAGAAGACTTTAATCCCTTTCTTATCAAAATTAAAAGGAAGTACTTTTGTCAATATAAACTTTAGAAGAATGCTGTCAGATGAAATCTTCTGGTCTACATTTACTGAAGTACAAAAGAGACTTAGAGTTTCTTCAAAAATATTGTGGTTATTCTAAATTCCTTGGGAATAATAAGAATCCTGAATATGTATTAAAATATGTGGGAAAATTTCAAAGCTTCAGAATACTCAATGAATATTAAAATTCATTTCTTGAATGCCCACTTGGACTTTTTCTCAGAAAATCTAAGTGCAATAAATGAGGAATAGGGAAAACATTTTCATCATGACATTAAGATAGAAAAGCAATATCAGGGATAGTGGAACTTAATATGATGGGAGATTTATGCTGGATGCTGCATCATGAAAATCCAAAAGCAACATACAAAATGAAAAGCAATAAATACAGAATCATTCATAAAAGAAAAAAGACTACTAAGACTTTTAAGGTTAGGATATAAATAACCAAATTTAATAATTTTTGTAAATAAATATATTTAAAACTGGCTATAAAATATTTTTTCATGAGGTAATTTTCTAATATTAATTTCATTCAGTCACATATTACCACATAAAAACATGAAAGCAAGTTGTGAAAAAACTATATGATGGAACAAATCTGAGGTCATTTTTGCATTTAGAAATTCCTATAAAACCAGCAAACATTTTTAAAAAAGATTTTTTGACTCTCAATTTTAAATAGGTCTGTATAATAGTGTGATATATATTCATCACAGTCATGGAATTTAGGATTTTGAAATAAGTTATTTGAGTGCAATTGTATCTGAAGAAGTAAAACATATTTTGAAAACTGACAATCTCAGAATTTTAAATATTAAGTTATTGAAAAAATAGCAACCTGCAAAAAATAAAGAAAATTAAAAATTTTACTCAAAAAAATTCAGCATTTTGGCAGGAAATAGAAACATAATTAAAAATTATCTTGATAATTTTTAATCTTGAAATTAAAAATTATCAAGATAAGATTTCTTGAAAAGAATTCCTAGTCTCTTGATATTATTGAATGAAAGTCTATAACATTCACTTTATAAAATTATATTTAACATTAAATGTTTTTGATGTAAACATAATCTTTATTACAACTGTAATAAATTTTAAACTCTAAATATTTGATGAAGATATTATAAAAACCATTACTACAGATAAAGAAGAATTTCCTAAGCACATAATAAAACTTAGAATAAGTAAATGAATAATTTGTTTAGATTTAAGAGCAAAAGAATAAAACAATGATCCCAATAGTAAAAACTGTTTAATTTCAGATCAGAAAAATTTTTTAAATCAAGATAAATAACAGAAGCCACTCCATGTATAAATCAAAATTACAAGTTAAACTGCTAAAAAAAGTAAAAAATCAAGGTCTGTATATAAGTCAATACTAAAATTTTAAGTGTTTACATTTATTAAATAGACTTTTTTTTAATTTAAAAAAATATCACTTTAAAAATCCAGTTCATAATTGGAATATAAACTAAAGAAAAACTGCCAGACTCATTATATCAAAACTGTTATTTATGTACAAGTATTAAAAATTAATTAAATTGTTAAACTTTATTCTCATTTTTATTTTCCTGTGATAAACCACTCAGAGGAAAATATAGTAATCATAAAAATTTTAGTCAACTTTGTTGTTTTAATATTTTCACATTCTTGAATAAAATATGACTATTATGTTTAGTAAATATTATATACCATATATATCAATGTTGATGGATCTGATACACAAATTTTTTGAGCACATAAAACTTGGATTTGATATAGCAGATTCCCAATTGTCCAGGTTATAGATTATCTGTGCGTAATCCAGAAATGATAGTTCATTATCGATATTTTATTTTAGATATGCTATTTGAAAGGTTTTTAAATGCCTTAGATTAATTATATTATTATATCTTAAATAATTGGCAATAAAAATTTGAATCAAATTAAAATTATAAATATTGCAATAATTTCTTGCTGTAAATAAGCCAATTTCTTATTTTCTTTTTCAATAAATTATAGAACATTTGAATATATGTATATATATAATTTATTTATTTTTTTAATATTAAATGCATATTTTTAAGAATAAACACATCAGAGATTATATGAAGAAGTGCTTTTGATTTTAATACAATCCTCATAAGCTCCCAAAGAATCAAAACCTCAAATACATAGGATATACATCTAGATCGTTGAATGAAAGGATCAAAGAACATAAGAAGGATATTGAGAAATCTACCATGTCAACAGCTTTAGCACAGAGAGCAGTTTTATCTGATTTAACAGTAGAATGGGAGGCAGCTAGACTTTTACGAAAGGAAGAAGATCCCAAGAAAGGAAGCGTTGCTGAAACAATAACGATTTACAATAACAGGAGTTTGACAGTAAAACCCCTAAATAAGATAGATTCAGCTGACATCAGTAATGCATGGAAATCCTGTGCCAAACTAGAACATTATAAAGTTTAATGAATGTTCAATATGTTTTGAACTGTATGCATATATTATCTTTTCATATATGAATTTACATTTAGATGTATTTAAAAATGTTTTCTGTTTATTTACTGCAAT
>WUQG02006267.1:0-12099 GCA_011317285.2 Androctonus mauritanicus
CAACTACTTTGTAATTTCTGAATGATTGAGAAATGGTATTAAAAGTTAGACATAACCCCCATGAATTCTAAGCTTTTATTAGAAAATAACTTCATTTATCCATAAGGCATGCATAACTGTTATGTAACATTTTGCAATTAAAGTTTAATTAAATCATGTTTCATTTCTTTCCATTAATGGTGCAGTAATGATTAAATGAGAAAAATTATCAAATATTATCCCTTCTAGTATGAGAAAGCATTTAGAAACATAAACCCAATTTATAACACAAAGCTTATGGAGTTTTTGTTTTCACTTAATATCATTTCAGTTAAAGTTACAATTTTCAGGAATCTAACTGAAATGTTAAATGTGGACTGACTGTATATATTTCATTTGAGCAAAATCTAAACTTATCTATCTTTTTACATATAAATAATGTTTTGACATAATTATCCATGTATTAACTGATTAAATTTATTTTAGTATATAGGTGCTCCTTGATTTACAAACATTCTAGTTATGAATATTTATACTTACAAATGTGAAATTTCATTTTCAAATTTCAAAAAATCTTCAAGAATTTTAAACATTATGATAGTAGAATGATTTAGCAACCAATATAATGTAAAACTACACATTTATTTTACATATTATAGCAATAATGCATTTATTTGCTTAATTCATGCACTTTTTATCATAATTTCATAACCTAAATAAATGCTGCATGATTTAAGCAAGGAAAGGATTATATGTTTTGCAAAATATTTAAATCATGATAAACAATGCTTTTCCTTATTGGTTGCATTTTATTTAGCCTAAATACTAACTTACAGTGATTCATTATATATTATTGTTTTCTTCTTCAGACTATAATCCATCTCAGATTTACTGTCTTCATCAACATTTTCTTCTATATATTATTAAAATTTCTTGAATAAAAATAGCAATTGTTATTGGTTACTACTTTTATTTAAGAAAATCTTAAAGCTATACATATTATCATAATTCAACATGGTAATAAGGCTCTTCAAATATCAATTTAACAGTATGTGCTAATTCATGGAACAAAATTTACAAAATATGGTATTAAATGTGCAAAATATTAAAGGATATACTTGTTTTTAAATTTCATAGTAAAAATTCAGATGCATGAATTATGTAAGTAAATATAGTATGTCAAGATGATGGAAATTATATTAAAAAAAACCCTTGCTTTATAATTGAAACTTTTTATTTGAATTTGAGAAATAAAAAATTTATAATTGGTCCAGTTGTGAAATATAAAATGCAGTATATAAAGTTATTTCAGTACTTTTGGGGCCAAATAGCAATAGTATCTGAATTATGAACAATGCAAGTTATAAACAAACTTTATGTATGAATTAAGTTTGTAATTTGAGGAGTACCTGTATAATTATTTAAGAAAATTCAAGCAATAATGACTTAGATACATTCAATCATAAGGATTATGAAATAGAATAACTATCTATAATTTTAAAGTGAGATATAACTGGCTCAATTAAAACAATAAGTTTACTTTTAATATACTTTTAATATTTATAATTTTACAGTTTTGATTTTAAATTCAATTGTTTCATTTTATAACATCAAGTAATTGTATTCTTTTCGAGGATTTATTGTATTAATATATAATAATTAATGAGGTTAGAGATCAACTGAAAGCATTACTGAAATTAAAAATGTGTGTATAAATTTAATATTTTATTTGAAGAAAAATTTTCACTGTATGATTTTTCATTTGTTTTATCATTTCTGTTAAAAGATATTACAAATATTGAAATGTTTATTAATATTTAATTTTATTAAAATAAAAATTAAATTTGCATTTTTTAGAAATTGAAATACAAATTTAAATAAAAATAATTTGGAATTTAAATAATTAAATAAAAATAATAAACAAAATTAAGTACTTAAATTTATAATATATAATCATGAAATTTAAAATTGATAAATATTAAGATGCAAATATAAATTATTCAGTTATAAACTGAGTTATTACCAGTAATTGCTTATTAATTATAAATTTAATTGTTAAAAGAAATAATAAACATTGATAAATTTGTAAAATTCTTGTTTTTAATATTGGAATTTCATAATGTTATTACTTTTTAAAATGGATTTCAATATAAACTTTAATTAGTAACTTAATAATAGCATTTGATGCTTCTGGGTTACTCTCTTCTGTTTATTGTATCTCCAGGTACCATAAATGTTGAAATCTAGAATTTACTGGTGAAACAGGCAAGTTTTAATCATTATCAAATAGCTACTGAATACAAAAATTCCTGCATATTTCAAATTTTTCATATTTGTGCATGCATAATTAAATGATTAATTGTTTGCATTTATGTCTATAATTTTAAAACTTTGTTTTTCATTTTTAATGCATTTTATTCCTAAAAGCATGTTTTAACTTTTTATGCATACCTAGATAGCCATAATCTGGCTTTTTAATACTGTAATTATTTTTATATATAATCATTCTGTTTAAAATAATTACATATCAAAGATTCATCTGAATTTTATATGACAAATTTAATTCATAAATAATTTTTTAAAATATAGAAAATTTGACTTAGATACACATTATTTTAAAATATTAATTATTTATCATAATTAAGAAAATATAGTATAATTAATTAGTTAAAAAATTTTTAACAAAATTTAACATTCCTGTTAATGATTATAAATACTGGTATATTAAGAAACTATTAAATATATTTTAATTATTAAAAAAGCATTCAAAATTGAGAAAAACTGATATTTATCATCAAATTTATCCTATACAGGGGATCCCCAATATATAACCTCTAACTTAAACAATTTGTACTTTTAAAATTTGTAACCTTTTAACTTAAAAATTTGTAAATATGAATTTACATTGTAAATTCATACTTACAACATCCATTATCAGTGGTTTTTGTTAATAATAATGGACATTCCAGTCTTTAATACGTCTTCAATGAATTTTTTATTTCAATTCAACAATATTCTTGAAATATCTGCAATGAAATTGCATATCATAAAGAAATTCACTTTAAAAAAAATAATTTCATAAAGTTCTCTTATTGTATATTTCAAAAAAAAATTGAAAATTACCTATATCTATTAATATTTGTAGCTCATAAAAATGATAAAAAAAAATTGCTGCAAAAGTTATTGAATTTGATGTAATATTACCAGCACAGTCATTTCCTTCTCCATATTCTATTAATTTATTTTTTAAAGAAACCAAATTCTAATATATATTTTGTATAACTGTATTCGATTTTTTCCATTTTCAGCCAGATTGACTACATGGAAATGCTTTTGCTTTCCATTTAGAGAATTTGGAATCAAATTTCATAAAGAATTTGATCCCATTATCCAAAAACTTTTAAAGGGTATAAGGCCAAACCCCTTGTTCTATAGAAATTAGTTGATCCTACTTTGGCATAAACATTGTTGGATTCTAAATAAATACAAAAATGTTTGATTAGTAAGTGATGAATAGTCTCATCACTTAGTAATCAGCCAATGATTGGGAAATTATTGGCTGATTATTAGCATTAAAAAATGTGTTTTTACTCTGTTTTTGCTACTAAGTTTTATTTGCTAATATTATTCATTTATATTTTTACATTTCATTTTTTGTTTTATTTAATAATATTTCCTATATTTTTATTATACAGTATAAAGTGTTGTCAAAAACTAGATGTACTTTCCTCATTATAAAAAATAAGTATTTATTCAGTATCACTGAATATTTTGTTTCTTTTTTAAAATTTTTTAATATTCTAAATATTGATGATTGAGAACCTAAATTCCATTTACTGTATTATACCTATGGGAAATCGTGTTCTGAATTATGACAAATTCAATTACAATTGAAATTTTGAATACATCTCTATCATACATAAAAATAAATTAGGGATCCCCTGTAATTTTAATTTTTAACTGACACTTGTATATTGTAAATAAATATTTTCCTTAATTGAAATTATGCCATTATTCAATGTTCGAAAGAATTAAAAATACTGTATTAATAAATTTTAAAATATAAACTTTTAAAATTACAATATCTAAATTAACAGAATTATAATATAATATTTAAAAAACATAATTATTAATATTCATAACATTAATAAATATCAGATAAATTTAATTATTTGACCCAAATAATATAATTTATTTTTTATTAAAATTAATTTACATAATATAATAAACTTTTGAAAATTTCTCTTTTCTAATATTTAAAAAATAATAATGTAAATAAGTAATTACCATATATTAAATTTTTTGTAATTAACAAGTATTTTACATGGTAATATAACAATTTTATGTGAATTGCACTTAATTATAAAATTAAATAATATATTTTGTATATTTAGCTAAATTTTTAATTATTTTATTTTTAATTGGATGTTCGTAATATAAAATATTAATTTTTTGTTAGTAAATAATTTATTTTAAGAATTTATAAAATATAATTAAATAATAGATGTAATAGGTTAACAATACAAAATTCAATACAAAAAGAGCTTTCAATTATTTGCTGTTTACAGGGACATTGAGCATACATAGGTGCTTTAAATTCCTTGGCATTGGAACTGTCATTGGGTGGGCAAATAGGAGAGATGCTTGTTTGGAAATAGGCACAGAGGAAGTATGATAGCAAAAAGGATACAAGCAAATAGAAATGGATGGAAAGGAGTGTTATAAAGATGAATAACTATAGGAACAAGAATAATGAAGGTGTAAGATAAATTGCAAAAACAGAGAGAATGGGATGGCAAGGGAAATGAGAAGAGTATGCAGACCCACTGCTATTTGTATCATGCTTTTATTCCATTTTTTTCATATTTTGAATTTAAAAGTACAGAGAGAAAATTCTGTGAATTTTATTACAGATTTATAATTAAAATACACATTAGTCCAGATATTATGTGACTTTTAAAAAGTCAAAGCAGAAAAAAGGATTAATTTATGCAATTGTATACATGAAAATAGAGGATGGATTTATTATTTTATTATTTTTGGAATGGAAAGGATAAAAATTGCATCATCTTTACTTTATTTCTCTTCCATGTCCATTTCCAAATAATTATCTCTTCCATTCATTTCATCTGATGATGATCCTGATCGTAAGAGAACTAAAAGTATTTATATTTGTTTGATATTTTATTGTAAATATCAAATAATTAAAACTTTTTAAATTTTATATTATTATTTATTACATTTATTATTTAATTATTCATGACAGTGAGTATCTATAATCCTACTTATAAAATATACTCAATAAATCAGAATGCCTAAAATTTATAATAAAATATTCAATAAGTTGAAATAAAAAATATTACAAGGAATAATAGTGTAAATTATTACAAATATTGTCTTAATACAAGTATTGTAGTTTTAATCAGTTATTATTTGAACTAATATTTATAGCAGTATTTATAATTAAAATTTTCAATTTTATGCTTCTTTATATAAAAAATTTATAATTTTATATATATCTTCAAATAATAGTATTATTAATTATATAAACTAAATCAGTGATTGCATATGCCTATTATTTGAATTTATTTATTGGTCACTCATTTTAATAATTAAACTATTCATATAAAATTTCATATATGCAATTTTATATGATTTAATCCTTTGTCTTTCTGGTTTTAAATATATCAAACAAGTTTCATTTTCAAGTAAATGTTAAAATTTTTAGTTTAGTTATTAATCAATCAATAAAGAAAGCCACATTAGTTAAAATTTTAGTCATTAATTTTGGCTATTTCGAAATTAATTTATAATGCTAGAGTTATTTGGCTTGTAATTTGATTATTATTTAATATAAACTACAATTCTTTATATAGAAGATGATATTTTAATAGTAGTCTCTTCAGCAATGATGTTCTATTGCTGAAGGGATTGATGTTTATTGTTCCATCACTTTCCATAACTATTAGATTTATAAATCAAACTCATTGAACTTGAACTCATAAAAAATTATCTAGTTATTGAATTTTGAACTGGGTAACTAATTAATCAACAATTATCATATGGAATTGCATAGGCCAAACTTATGGCTAGATCAATATTGGTCAAGAATTAATCACAGTTAAATGAGACAGTCTTTATTTAAAACCCAGCAAGTGAATAAAATTGAGTAATTAAAAACAGAGTTACAGCATGTTTGTCTCTATTAGATTTGATGAGCCCTTAAGAACATCAAAAATTCTAAATGCAATGCCTATAACTAAAGTGTCATTGCTATATTTATTTTCATTGATACATTTCATTCTAAGCAACATAAAATCATCCTTGAAAAAGATCTGCTGTAGAAGTGATATTATTCCTATGTATAAATAATAGCTATAATATAAACATTTATAAGTGTTATAAGTAAGAATATAGTATTTATTTAATATAAAATCATAGAAAAATATTTTCAGCTTAAAAAAACTATCTTCAGTTCAATGATTATACAAAATTATTTTAAACAGTAGAATAGAATATATTCAGTTTGAAATGTTTTATTCCTGTTCTATTAAAATTTTTTTCTAGGATTTTATATCATAAAATTCTTACATTATTATATATATATTACATACTTACTGTTAAAACCTTATAAATGTTTTATGCTGTTGACGTTTTATAGGTTTAATTTTGATTAACTGTTTAATAGTTATAATACTGGTTACATGGAAACTATGGCATTTGAGTATTCTCACTGTTATAGTAATGAAGACAAGATGAAGACTATGACAAAAATCAACTTATTAAAAAAATATATTTATTTTGTGATCATATATCCATATAAAATAATGCATTTCAGGAATGAACATTCCTCTTCAATTTTACATGGATAAGTTTTAGAAATGTTATTAAAATGGAAATTATAAAAACTAGTGGCTGTTGGTCTAAAATTGATAAAGTTATTTTGTGATTCATTTTAAATGGGAGATGGGACATTAAAATTTGAAATTTAAATCTTCTCTGATATTTATTGGATATTGACTATGATATATGGGATGTATTTTTATGTATTCATTTTAGATTTTAATATTGCATCATTGATATTTTTATATTTAATTTAGTGAATTTTACATCAATGGCTATCCCATCTATTAAAAACTAAAGCCACTTATCTGGGGTCTCAATCTTGAAACATCACTGATAATGCAATGTAGTTTTAGTATGCAAAGACAAAGTTATTTTCTAAACTTCTTTCATCAAAAATGAAAAAAGGATACAATGCACTAGTATTCTTTGATGTGTTGTGTTTACTAGGCACTGAAAATTTCATTAAAAAATATTTTCTTGTTAATACAAATGTTTACTTATTCAAATATAAAATTTTTACAAAATTAATTTTTTGTTTTCTCATTTCACAAATTAAACATTGTTATCTTGTTAATTTTTTTAATACTATTAAAAATTAAGAAGGGGTCCCAAAATATTTATTTTCTTGGCAGTCCCAGATATTAATCTAATATTCTCTGATGTATACTTTTAACAATGCTATCAATTAAAAGTCCTGTTTTCAAATAAAAAATTTCTAATTACAAAATATAATTCTTCCTTGATTAGAAAAATACAAAAATCTTCCATTACAAGGAAATGCATTTATAATAATGCATTCTTACAATGCATTATTATAAATGCACTTCCTTGTAACTTTAACCAAGAAAAAAAGCCACATATTCATATAAACTTTAACCAAGAAAAAGCCACATATTCATATAAAATACAAATGAGTGTTTCATTCCCATCTTGATATCATCTACAGTTTAGACATCCACAATCCCTAACAAATGAAGATTTTTTAAAGTAATTTTAAAACACCTTATAATAATCCTTCTTTCACTTTTTCAATGCAAGCAGTTCTCTGGTCTTATGTAAAATAGAATTTATAATAAGAGCTTTTGTTTGCCTTAATCCAATATTGGATTTCTGAAAGATGAAATATTTATCAACCGGTTATACTCTGACTGTCCGCTCAAAACCATCAGATTTGGAATGCCCAGGACAAGCTTAAGTCCATTAAAGGTAGATTTACCGTAATTCTCTGGACCTTATCTAAGATACTTGACTGAAGGAGATCCACTTTTTTTAGTTTTGTTATATACATTAAGAACTATTAAAGGGTATATAAAAAACTATAATGTATTTACTCAGTTACTGAATTACAATAAAAATATATATAAATATAACATTTGAAAAACAACTTTTAAATAATGAAACCTTAACTTTCACCTATGACTGGATCTGGATTTTGAATAATCATTGGCATGATTAGCCAAATCAGCTAATTCTTTTCTTGCTCATTTAATTTACATATAATTGGTATTTCCCAGCAAACAAAGTTTTTTCAGGATGTTGATCTCTTTTTTTATTTTGATCATAAAATTGAGCATAGCCACAGAAAGTTCATTAACTTTTATATGCATGCAACTTTTGTTATCACTTTATTTTGTATCAATATTAAATTAAGGCAAACAAAAGCTCCTTGTTAAATATTTCTATTCATCTTTAAGTTTGTTCATAAACTTGCATTTCTGTGGATAATTTGGCATTCAAATATCTTAACCACATGTTAGGTTACAAGAAGTAGAAGGCATACATGTCTCACTCTCTCTCAGCACTTTTCTGTCTAAAGGCCTTTTTACAAGATGTTGGACCATGAGATCCAACACTACTGTTATCACTAAAAATGTCTTTCGATACAAAAGATGCATATGATACCATTGCTATGATTAGGCTGGATTCTGGCTTAAAGATATTCAGTCATAATTGAGCAGATGGTAGATAGCTTAGTATCAATGAGTTTTTGTTTAAGCACATGTATCAGATATCTGAACCTGCATTCCTCTCATACTGAACAGGATTACTATCGCAATAACTACGGTAATCACCAATAAGGTAAAACTAACCTGTCTCATAATGTCTAATCCAGCTTACATTACCTATTAGTGAGTGAACAATCCAATGTCAGTAAATTCTGCTTCACAATAATAAGAGCTGATATCAAAGGATCAAAAAACGATGTCACTACGAATGCTTGGCTGCCACAAGTCACTTACCTCTGTGGTAATTTTTCTGATATCTCTTGCTTAAAACTCATAAAATAAAAAGGATCAATAGATCCTGCTTTCATGGTTTGTATTCCTATTGAAAATCAAGACCAAGCCAGCATTTGCCCTTTTGCTCTACACAAGGTTTCTGTCCCCACTGAGCTCATCTTAGAACACCTGTGTTATCTTTTGACAGATGTACTACCTCAATCAAACTTCCCTCCTGACATTATCCTTAGAGCAAAGCACTGCAATTGGTAAGTTTAGGGCTAGAAAAGTGGATGCAAACATTTGTTCTCCACTTCATCAAGTCAATAAAGACTATCTACCGACTTAAGTATTTTCTTTCTCGTTTTACTGTTCTTAAAGGTAGCACTCAACAAACATTCTTGAGAGGATGTTTGTTGAGTTTTGAGCTGAAGAGGGCATCAAAATGCCGAAAACGTTCCTCAATAAAAATTTGGTTTTTATTGAAATTGGAGTTTCGTGGACTGCTTAATAGTGCTAGAACTAGATTATAGGAAAAAAAGTTAATAAAGGAATGATGATACTTGTAGTTGAGTACACAATATCACAACTCAACATGTTTGAGCCAATCAATCTAAACAAATAAATATGTTGATAAATACTTGATAGAATGAAGAAAATTTGAAATCCAGGACATTTTAAATCCCAGACAAAATCCTGAACAGCTATTGAAATCAAGTATATTCCAGATCAACCCTGGATATATGGTAAGCCTAACTGAAGGGTAGAAGTCCTAACTGCTTAGCAAATCTAATAACCTCATTGAAAACCAATTCTCTTATCTTCTAACAGCCAAATAAGCTGTAAATTGTTACTGAATAGACAGTTTGTCCCGATACAACTTTAAAAATAAAGCAAAGCACCAAGTCATGAGCTTGACTATAAGATAAGATATAAATATGTTTAGTAACATAACTTTTATCCAAATTAATACTAGTACTAACAGAAATTACAAACTTTTTGCCCAAAAACAAAAGCAAACAAAGGCTTTTTTCCCTATGGACAGTTTGCTATTGTTTTTTTTCCTTGGACAGTATTACTTACAACTTTATATTGTTTTAATTCCTTGAATAGTAGCAAAAGCCATAGTTATTCATCTCTGTAAACTCCTTCCCTTAGCCTATCTAAAATTTTGAAATAGCATTTCATTCTATAAGACAGAGAAATATTTCTCCACCATAATGGAGTCTAAAACACTCTACCCAGGAAAAACCTCAATGTATAAATGAATAAGGGAATGCTCAGTAAGGTTTCAATAATAATAGTATGAGCTAACTTAAATTCAATGGGAACTCAATTCAATTTCTTTTACCTATTTCTATATCTGAAAATATTTATATAAAATTGTGAATTTGTAATAGTTATATGAATTAAGATATATCTGACCATACTTTTTCCAAATTTTGCAAAATTTTAGGAATTTATTCTAGCTGCATTGTTCTCTGATCCAAGCAAGTTTCTTTCTGAAATAAGGAACCAAAATTTAGCAATTTGAACCCAAACTACATCTATTTAAATTTTTATAAAATGCAATGTTTAAAAAATATTGATTCTGTCAAATCCTCTCCCTATATATAAATCTTCATTGAAGAAAATAACCATTAATCATAAATCTGCAAAAATGTCAATTCACAGTTTCCAAAAAACTAATACCAAGCCCTATCTGTTAAACAAAGCAGTTGCTTTAAATTTCATTTGAAAAAACAAAATTTTCATTACTTCTTATTAACTAACACATTAATTCTTCGTATGTTACTGTTGTAACTAATTTTTCTATTTTTCTAATTTTTTTTTCTCTTATTTCAATAGCTTTGATATTTCCTTGCCAAAAATTTGAGCCAGTAAAATTATACAGACTACATCATATTTTATGTAAAGTAAAATATGATATAATCTGCAAATGTCTTTTTCTGTCATTTTATAAACAACTCTTTTAGTTGTAGCTGACTTTACATGATTGTTTGTTTGTCTACATTTAAGTTTATAAAATTGATTCCAAGATTCCAATAAAGTATGTGCTTATTCTAAATCCATATCTCATGGGAAAATGTCTGGGTTCCATTCATATTTAAAAAAAGATATTCTTTGTTTATATTCAGACTTGAAAATAATTTTTGCTATTGTACTGTAGATAGCAAAAAATAATCAATCAGAAAGAAATATTTTTAATAATCTTATAATAATATCCACTTAAAATTTCATTGATCCAAAAGAAAATTTTATTGTTTGAATGCTATGTATATTGATTGAATATAATTCAGTATTACATCAAATATTATGAATATAAATAGTCAAAACTAAATTATAATCAGAATAAAGACAAATTTCATATTTTATAAAAAAATTATATATCATTTTATATGTTAAAAGATATTTAATGTTAAAAGTAACTAAGGTCAGATGCAAATATTTTTAAAAATATTTATATCCCATGAATTAAAAACAATTAAAATAATTTTATTCTATTTAAGAATCCATAAACAAAAATTATGAAAACTTTAACAAAATGTGCATTCATTTAATAAAGCTTTAAACAGATCAAAAATCAAGCAAAATCAAAGATTTTCATTTCTAGCCCTCAACAATCAGGATGCTTACCCTTAATAATTCTTGTTTCTGACTCTCAAATGAACAAGGTCACTCCATCTCCCAAATACAAATAGAAAGAATTATAAGAATGCCCTTAAAATATGATCCTGTTCTATCTAAATCAAAAAGTTGTTAAAAAGAAATAGGGATTATGATCCCATATAAAAGACAACAAATTAAAGAGACAAAGGACACCCCAAAATGCAAGCAGTAATAAATAAATAAATATATATAGAGGAAGTATGCCAAATATGGAATACTGTCCTAATATATTTTCCAAATTCAGTATATTTTCCCTGAATTGAGTTTCTCAACGTATGCTGATGATCTGAAAATATGGATTAAGGTTTTAAATGAAGAATCTTGTTTTATTTTGGATCAGGCTTTATCTTATTTACACCATTGGTGTTATAAAAATGGTCTTCAT
>WUQG02006278.1:0-12099 GCA_011317285.2 Androctonus mauritanicus
CACTCGGTTAAAGCCAAAGGATTACAATCGAACGTCAATTGACGTTCGATTGTAATCCTTTGGCTTTAACCGAGTGTAATACCTGATGAGGATGGTATGAACCACCTCATCATTATTAAACTTGTTTTGAAAAATTTTACTGCGAAAAGTGCTTTATTTTGATACTTCAATAAGTTAAAGAGAAAAAGCAGTTTTTTCTAGTAGAACTGAGAATGGACTATAACTCACAGTTTATCCTGTGAAAGATGATACAATAATGTGGTGCAGCTATGGCACATTTGTAATTCGATTATTTGTCAAATATTGTCAGTATAAGATATCTAGACTACTTATTTTTAGTTGTGTTATTTACTTATTAAAAATGTCGGAAGGGTCTGATAGTGAATCTTTTCCTATTTGTTTTCAACTCCATCTTATTATTGTATTTCAAAATCTAAAATAGACTTGATCTCAGGTATTTCAGATTAGGGATTCTCAACCTGTATTTTGATATCAGGTGAATTACTATATTTTTAAAATGTAAAATTTTTATTGATAAAAACTTAAATTATGTAAATAAACTTTTCTTTTAGTCCTCAAGAAACCAACCCACCTGGAAACCAATTATTTAACAAAAAAATGGTGAAAAGCCATAGCCAGGACAACCATTTTCTCCCTACAAGGGAGATGTCAAAGAAATCTCTTTCAGAATCTTGTTTGAATCCAGAAAAAGACAGTTCTGTATTGACAATCAATGATGGAAGTGGAAAAATATCAGGTCGACAAAGAAAATCAAGCAATTTATCTTCTATCTTTCACAGCACGATACTTGATGAAGAGGTTACAACAGATTCAAGTCCAACTAACTCCATTCCTGAAGAAGGGCATAAAGAGAAAAAGAGAAAGTTCCTTCCACAGTTGATGAAGAAAAAGTCTAAAGTGTCATGAAAATAAAACAATACCATATAGACATTTATACTGTAGATATTAAAAAAGATTATATCCAACTATAGAAATAAAAAAAAAACATGTAAAGTTTAGTGAACTGTGGTCACTAACAATTGTATCCTAGACCGTCAGATATTTACTATTGTCATAAGGATTTACACACACTGTTGTTATAAAATGTGATAATTGCAGCCATTAGATGGTCTTTCATTCAGTTGTCATTATGGAAATATATATATGAAGTTCCAGAACTGACAGCCACTCATTTTTACCAAGTTTTTGCAAAAGCAAATGAAAATTGCAATAATTTATGAGAGGTAATTCATATTTTATGTAATGGTTTTGGCATCTTATTTTTCTTAATAGTGATATACTGATTATTCGGTTATGATATCGGATATTTTTTTATAGTTAATCAAAATACAAAATAATATTTCACAGTTATACTTTATAGAAGAGAGAATATTAAATATTATATATAAGAAAAAAAAATAAAAAGGCAGAAACTTTTATAATTTAATAGCATCTATTGTTTAAATGTTTTAAATGCCATTCTATGAGATGATTATTTGTTATTGTTGGATACTGTATCATATACAAAACTTGTATTCAATATTGAACATGAACTTTATCGATCTGTTTTTATTGCTGTCAAATTGACAGTTTCTTGTTAATCAGAAATTGTTTAGAGTAAAAGAATGTAAAAAAAAAAAATTGAAATATTTTAATAATTTTTGTTTCATCATTATAGATACCAGTTTGTGTCAAGAATATACTCTGTTTTCTTGGCACAAATTTCATACAGAGATGATTAACAAAGATATTAACATTATAACAATTAGCACATATTTAAAAACTATAACTAAAAATTAATACATTATTTTTTAACATTTATTTTGTTACACATTATTCAAATAAAATATGCATATATAACATACGAATCGTACTATTTAGTTTTTCTGTGTTTATCAAGATGAGATTTTATAAGGTAAATTTAAACACAGCTGGAATTTTATTCTTAGATAATTTCATATCAGTGAATTTTTAACTCAAGTTTATTTTATGTTTAATAAAGTAAACAAATTTAACATATATATATAAATCAGTAGAAGAGTATTTGAGAAAAACAAAGAAAATTTATAAGGATGACAACTTCTAAGGGATTGCTGCTGATTGCCAGTCTCTCTCTCTTTTTACTAGTTTCAGAAGCAGGATTATGCAGCAAATTCTGTTCTAAAATATGTCCTTTTGGTAAATGCAAAAAAATATGCCCATTTTTATGCTCTAGTCCAGTTAGTAAGTATAAATAATTTAATCTTAATATGGTTCGGTTATTTATTTATTTCAAAAAAATTTTTAAGTTGATTACAATAATGAACTTTTAGATAATCAGAACTACTTCAGTGATAAAGTATTGAAAAATATGCAAGTAAGTTTATGTCCAAAATATTTCCTCATTTAAATTTTTTTTTAATACTAAATTTCTTGCTTTTGTAAGAGATTGCAATTTGTGCATGTGCTCGTTTTTTTAAAAATTATGATTTGCAAACATAATTATATTTTTATTTTTCATTTTTTTAGGCTGAAAATATGTTGTGAAGACAAACTTTATGCTCTTCTTAAAATATTTAACCGGTTAATGGAATAATGTAATAAATGAATTATAAAATACATTAAATTTTGTAGTTATTTGTGTTTAATAAATATTTCGAAATGATGTGTTTTGAATATTCAAAGTTTTTTTTTGGATTTGTTTCAAAAGAATGCTCGAATCGCGTGATCTTCAGAAACCATTCGAATGATTTCGGTTTATAAATTTCGATAATTTTCGTCTTTTCTGAAGAGAATAGATTGAGGTAAGTTTGATTTTCAGTTTGTTTTTTACAGTTTGATGGATATTTTTATAATTTTTCAGCAAAAGCATAACTCGAATAATGGCTTCCAATGAAAGAGAATCGAATGAAATTTTCGATTCTTCTGCAGAATCTTCCAATGAAGAAACATTTGCAGAATCCGAAGTCGTTGAAAACTTTGGTAATTCTTTTTTTTAACGTTGCATTTTAGTTTAAAACTATTAATAAAGTGTCAAATATGTTTTAAACAGTTTCATCATGCCATTCTGTGCTTGCTTTATTATCTAATGATGATTCCTATATATCAGAAAGTACTGATACGGATTCTACTTGCAATTCAACATCGAGTGGTGACGATGATGATATGGAAGGTAAAGAAATTAAGAATTTTGAAAACTGCATACCAAAAGATTTTTGTAATGATTCACAGAATATAACTGATCTAAAAATCTGTAAAAATGATTCAAACAACAAGCTGTTTGATGATGAATATCCAGGAGATTGCAAACTGGAAATTCGATGCTCACAAATTTCAGATGTGATCATCAATAATGGAGATTCAGGCAGAAAACATTCTGATGATTATGGAAGAGAGAGCGATCTGGAACAAGCTCGCAATTCTTTAGAAATTACTCCTGATTCTATTGGCATTAAAGAAGAATCTGTTGAACATTCAAATGGAAATTACGTAGAAGATTGCAAATCCAAACATTTATGCTTCCTTCCACAATCTATTGATGATGTCGTATGCGAGAAAGATTCATTTCAAGTAATTTTCGGTGGTGATTATCCAGGTCATTGCAAATTGGAAGATACAGAAAATCTTTCAGAAACTACTACGAATCTGATTCTCAACGATGTGAAATCAATTAAGAATTTTGATAATGATTCTATATTCACACTCTTGCAAACTAGTAAATATTCATGTGGTTCTTGTGAGGATGAATTTTTGTCAATTGCAAACCAGAAGAACCATTTAATCCATCTCAAACTACCGATAATCTAGATAAGTATTCGTTAAAATCCAGTCTAGTAGCGATTAATGACCGAATTAATAACGAGGAGGAAATAGAGCAGAAATCTGCCGTGTCAAGTATAAAGAATTCATTTTCGCGAATTTTAGAGATTTTTTCTGGCATAGAAAGAAATTCTGTGAATAATGATATAGCATGCCAGAGTATCAATGCTGAAATAAAATCCAATAATAGGAAATAATTTGTTTGAAAGAAATCACGACTTGCTGAAGATGGTGAATAGTTATGAAGAGGAAAAAAACAGAAGAAAATGGAAAAAAAATTGCAGTTCAACATGTACGAAAGTTTTCTTGTTAGATATCAATTATTTTTCTGCTCCTGAACATTAATACATACAAAGTTTGTAAAGCAACATATAAATTTGTTAGTTTTTTGACTTGTTTAACATATGTATATCTTGATTATTTGTTTCATTAAAGTTTATTCAGATTTTTTTTTAAATTTCAAATGCACAATATAAAAATTTGCAAGAAATTTTTGTACATTTTTTCTCCTTCAAAATACCGTCGTATTCTGCAAAAAGAATTATGAAAGTTCAAAATAGTTATCTTCCATCAACATCTTTCTTATCGTATATCTTAATTCTCTTTAGACAGGATTGATGCATTTCTGATAACTCTTGGATGATATTCCTGGGCTCGTCCGTTTTTTGCATCAGAAGTTATAGAATCATTATCTAGACGTAAAGTGCGATCTGTTTTATCATTAATCGTATTATCTTGGGATGAATCGTTGATGGGAATTGAATGCTGAAAATTATCTAATTCTGGTAATTTAATCCATGTTTCTGATATATTAGAATTTTCTTCGATGCAAATTGATATATCGGGAATTGATTCTTTACAAAAATCGGTGTTCGACGGATTTTCTTGAACTGAAAGCATTTGAGCCTCTTCTGATGATTCGAAAATGTTGCTTATTTTTTGAAAAATATCAGATTCTGACTTTTTACGATAAAAACTTGTGATATATCGTCAAAATTTTCTTTATTGGACACAAACATTTTCAAATCTGTTTCGTTATACTCCTTACTCGTTAAAGGTGTTTCTGAATTAAGGAGAGCAATTGCATTTTGAACATCTGATCCAGATGGTTCTTCCACATAAAGATCTAATTTGTGTGAAACTGTTTTAGAGCAATCAGAATATGTTACCAAATCTATTTTATCATATTTCATGTTTTCTTGAATGTAAACTGATAAGATTCATGCAGATCATTCTCGTGTTGAAACAGTTCACTTTTGGATATTTTTGAGGTAGGTTTTTTAAAATAATCGTTTTCTGAGAAGATTATTTCTGAAAATTTTGCATTTTTCGTCGTGTTAAAACAAGGAGTATCAAATAATAAGTGATATTCTTCGTGTTGATTTTCATACGATTTCATTCCCTTATCCATTCGTCCATTAAAGGAATTCAGGACGTTATCGAATTTTTCGTATTCTACGTCCTCTTCAGGAATGTAAAACTCTTGTTCTTCGTAAAGATTTTGCTGAGTTGCACAGTCATTTTCATTTCTAGTACAAGACGGAGGAGAAACAAGATTTACTTCAGTTGACTTATCGCCTAATGCTCCAATTATTTCCCTATTCAGTTGGCTGAGGAAATCGGTTATTTTTTTCGATTCAACTTCGGCTTCTTATATTGATAGGGACAAAATTCGTTTTGGATTATCTGATGAAATTTGACCGCATACACGAGTTGTACATCTCCTAGAAAGAGCATCATCATCATCGTATGGCTTATCGACCATCATCTTGAGATTATATAATTGTCAAGAAAACGTTTGAACTCTGAAATAGTTGCAGCAACAATAATCAGAGGTGTAAACCATGACTAATCGTAGCAAAATTTCTGAAATCCTCAAGAAATTCCATTTTGTGCAATTATTAATAAACAGTAATGGTTATTGTTTATTTTAAGTTATGGACTTAAAACTTTTCAGTTGAAAATGATAGATAAATTACATAATTATGCATTAAAAAATTTACTTTTCCGATTCTCACGATGTGAAGAGTTAATTATGACTTTCATTAATTAATAAGTAGGTTACCATCACGTTTTTTTTAGTGAAAGTGTCACGATTAGTTTCATGTAGCATGGTTTATGAAAAAATTCGTTGAATTTTTTATCTTTTTTTTTCTTCTTTACTTTTTTCTAGGAACAGCTATCGTTCCATTGACTGAATTCATATTGAATTGGTTATCTGGAAGAAACAATGATTACTGTTGTGTTAAGAAGAGAGAGACTTGAGACAGTTCGTCCTTCACTGTGACTCGATCCATTCAACCTTTACCGTTTAAAATACTACTATAAGCATCATGGACACTTCCCATTGGAAGAGAAAATGAAAACTAGTTTGAAATTTTTAATGTTTTCACCTTCCATTCTTTAATGTTCAGAAATAGGTAAGTCGACTCTTTTGTATTTTTATCTAGAATTTAAATTTAGCTTGAAAGTTGTTTTTTTCTTTCAGTATCTTTGTTTAGTGTACAGCTAGCTCTTTTAGCTTTGTAACTATGCAAAAATTCAAATGTACTTTAAACTCAATTTATCTGGTTTTTATTGTAGCCGGTTTTTATCATAATCCGGTTTACGTATTATAAACGAAATTTGTTTCTTTGCAATCAAAATATTTTAAATATACAGCCTGATTATGTTCATATAAATATAGGATATGAACATAAATTTGAATAGTTTAAACTGCAGAAATCCTATATTTTTGCAGTTTATTTCATTGTAACGAATGGATACTAAAAATTTCCAGATGTCACCTTACTAGTAGTACTACCAGATACGTCTGATATATCAGCGATAATTGTATATCTGAAGTTCCTTGGCATGTATAACTCTATATCTCATATTGCAGTACATGCAGGATTCACTCTTAGTGAGCAATTCTGATATTATTCCTTTTATTGTTACTTTGTGTTAACATGAAACTATATAACCTTGTGTTTGGTGCAGCATGGTCCAAGTGGCCCTTGCGCCACAAATCCCTACCATACAAACAAAAAAATTTCCAATATTGCATCCATGAAAAATTCGGTGATGATCCATCCATCCATGGTTAAACGAATGATTAAATTTATTTGAATATCGAAAATATAATTTTTAAATATATTGTTTCTTTTCCAGATTATTATAATCAGAGATGAAAATTGTCTTATCTACAAGTTTTATCCTCTTCCTCATTTTAGTATCAGGTAAAATATAATTTTTAATCGTGCAACCATGCAGATCACTTTTAAAAAAATGCTTCTATAGAAAAATTAAAAATGATTAATTATATTTTAATAAGGAAATTAATATCATCATAATTTTTTATTATTATTGAAGTAATTATAGACATACAGGAATCGAAGCGTCATCATAGTGGCAAGTGTAAAACGTCTTGGGGTGAAAACGGAACGTGTCGACACGTAACAACTTGCGAAGGAAGAGTTGATGCTGGATCTGTATGTTATTGGTTTCAGGGATCTCCTCATGTCTGTTGCATTGAAAATAGTATCTCGAGAAGAATGGTAGACCTACCCACTTTTAGACAAGAGGGTAAAGCATTGATACTTTTTGTTACTATCATTTTATGTAAAAAAAGCAAATTCAAGGTTTCGAATTTTTGCAGGTTGCAATGGAGATTTAGATGAAACGAATGATAAAAGCACAAGAATCGTTGGTGGAATGCCAGTTGGGAGTTTAAGCAGACGTGGATGGCCTTGGATGGTTAGGTTTTATGTATTCAGTTCATAGAATGCCAGTTATCCTGATAGTTAGCATAATATATACTATCAATATTTAAACTTTAATTCCTGATAAAAATTTAAAGAAATAAAAATTTTGAGTAGTTTATCTTATGAATATATATTTGTAGTTGGTTTGCTAACTGACTTGCCGGTTTAGAACAGCTTGTCGGATTATTAGAACTTCCCTGCCGGTTTAGAACTGGTTTGCCGGATTATTGGATTTTATAATTATTTTCATATTTAGTTCTTATGAATGTTAAGAAGCACATTATTCTTCTTAAACTATATTAATCCTTTCAGGCCCAAGTTTTCTTTCAAATGCCAGGAAGACAAGCAAGGTTCATATGTGGAGGAAGCGTCATCACTCCATACTATATCCTTTCAGCTGCTCATTGTTTCGATGTTGCGTAAGATTATGAAACTTTCTAAATTCTTTAATAAACTTTCAAATGGCATTAAACTATAAATTCTATCTTCTAGCATGTCTAATAACTATTTTGTGCGAGTTGGAAGCTTAACTGTTGGTCAAGGCACACAGCACGATTTATTAAACATATATCAACACGAAAATTATCGCAGAGGTGAATTTTATGACGATATTGCCGTACTAGAAGTAACCAGAGAGATGAATTTTGATGGCAGAATATCGCCTATCTGTTTGCCCACAGGTAGATATTATGGAGACAGTCTAGTAGGAAAAAATCTTATTGTTGCAGGTTGGGGCCTTACTACTTTTGGTAAGTAATTCCTGTATGTGCATTTCCATATTGTCAATTAGTAACTTCCTTTCGATATTACCTGTAATCCGGCAGAACGTTCGGATTATAAGTCACTTGCTATGGTTAACGTTAAAAACGACACTTTTCTAAGGCGGATTACCGAGTTCGATTCTGCAAGAAGTTAGCGTACCCGTGGTTCCAAACAGCAAATGTCAGAATGCGTACGGACGCGCTATTCTTCCCGCTATATCCAGGGGAATAACGGATGGAATGATATGTGCCGGACTAGAGGAGGGAGGAAAAGACGCCTGTCAGGTAAAAAAAAAAGTAATTGCAACTATCTGAACAATAGCCAAGAAACGTATATAGATAACTAATATTGTATTCACGTTTTAGGGAGATTCGGGTGGACCTCTAATTTTGGAAGACGGAGGAAAACTGATGATTGTTGGTATCGTATCTTTCGGTTATAAATGTGCAGAACCCGGTTATCCGGGAGTTTATACGCGAGTGGTGAATTACTTGCGTTGGTTAGCGGATAACACAGATATGAATCAGTAGCACAAATTTTAATGATTTAATTTATTAGGAACCAATAAATATTTATTTTTTTATAATTAAATTTGTGGAATGAATGATTCCTTGTTAATTCTTTTTGAATTTAGTATTTTATAAACAAGTAAAAATGTCAACAATCTCTCTTAAATTTTCATTAGAAAGAATATTTTTTTTTACAAATTTCTTAGAGTGCATACTATGCAACATAAACTATATAGTTTATGTAATTACAGAATGCTTTGAAGTGGTGAATGTTTTATTTTAATTTATTTAATTCTGTTACATAAGAATAATGAAAGATTTGCAGAATTTTCATCAATTAATAAGGTGAATATCAGTTTTAAAAATCAGTGCAACTGTTTATTTTTGCAATTTTAATGAATATTCAATGTTGATAATGATCAAACAGAATATTAATTTACTTGTTAATATTTATTAAGTTTTTCTTATGAATGTTTCATTGATTTCTTTTTTTTTATTATAAATGACCAACTACAAACATCATTTTTTTTTTAGATGATTTGTTAAATCAGTTTTTATTATTATTTATTTTTATCAACTTTTCCACTATTGAAATTAAACTGAAGAAAAATTCAAAATTAAGTATGACGTGGTGTAATATATTTTATGTTATGAAAAAAATTGTTTGCTTTTTATTGCATATCTAGAGGAAGTAAAAATTCAGTTTGCATTTTATGAAAACTTGATTTAAATATATCAAATTTTACTTTTTCTCCTCGTGTTTGAACATCATTGCCAAGAAACCTCAAGAACCACCGAATCGTTCATTACTATAAGTAGTTTTTTGCATCAATTTTTTTACATCTCAGTTGTTAGCGGGGAAAAAATATAAAAAATAAATGATTGAAAGTACGAATTTTATGGAATTTTATTTATTGTTGAAACGTTATAAAATTTTTACAAAATTTATCTTACAATCATATTCAGAGTTTCGGCTGCTCGACTTATGGAGCTTCGGACTTACGTACATTTTGAATTGCTATCATTTCCCAAAGTTTCAGTGTTTAGTTTGGAATTATGGCTCTTCAACAGCAAATTTTTGAAGAAAATGCTTACTTTTTTCAAAATAAAGTCTATAGTATCTATTTTAGTTAAAATGTATCAATACATGACAATTGTGCTATACATAACAATTGCAGTGCATTATATTCATTGATAAGTGAACAAAGACAATGTTTCGACTTATGGATATTTTTGAGTTATGGTATCAGCCTGGAACCTAGTGTGACATAAATCCGGAGTATGCCTATAACCTTTTTTTTTTTTAATAAAGTTAGCAATATCAAACAAAATTTACATGTTGTAGAGATCACGCAGAGATATACCTTGTTAATTAAGTGGAAATTTTATATTGTCAATGAATAATTTGTATTTGTAGTGATATCTTATATTTTATCATCCAGATATTCATAGAGAAATTTCGTTGTAGTCCGAAATAAGTTTACATATATAACATCACAGTAATACGTAATAGTTTTATTATTTTGCCATGAGATACAAAAAAATTTAAATAATTTAATGACCAAGTTTTATGACTGATTTCATTTTATGAGAACATTACATATTCAAAATTTTATTAACTTGTTATAAAATTGCAGTTCATTTGAGTCTACTGCTTAAATTATTAGGATATTGAAGAAAATTTTCTGTATATTCTTTTATATAACTTGTAGCCCATAAAAATTATTATGTTTAGAAACAAAATTCCATTTACCGTTCAATAAATATATTAAGTGTATATTGTTCATTACACTACTTTTTGACATTACATTTTTACATTACTTTTTGACAGAAAAACATACATTTTGACAGAAAATATTTTTAATTTTATATTTTCTGTCAAAAATATGTCCTAATTTTATTTATTGGTCAAACGTATATTTTGACAATTTGACTTTGACTTTTTTTTGTCAATTTTCTGTCAAAATATAACTATATTTTGACAGAAAATTGTCAAAAAAGAATGCAAGCTATATTCCTTTTTTGACAGAAAAAACATATATTTTGACAGAATATCCTGTATTTTGACCTTTCCTTTCCAGAAAAACCTTTCCTTTTTGACAAAAAAGCATGTTTTGACAGAACCTATCTTTCCTTTTTGACAGAAAAACACATATAAAATTACCTTTCCTATAATTAAAACATTTTAATTATAATATAATAAATATAAAATTATTCCAACGAACGTCAAAATATAAAAACATTTTGACAGAATAATTATTCCAAAATTACTTCAAGATGCTCTTCATTATTATTTCAGTAACTTCTGTCCATTGAGTTGTCTATAATCCCCTCTGCATACACAATATTGAAATCTTCCAAAAGCTTTTCAATATCCTTGTTTTTCCTATTAAATTTTAATCTAATATTTTGACAACGAACGTCAAAAAATATTAAATTTATTTTAATATTTTGACGTTCGTTGTCTGAAATTAAATCTGTATTGAAAAGCTGAAAATTCGGAATTTTATTTTCTTTAGACTTCATATAGTAGTGATAAATTTTTAAAGACGACGAATGGTTCCTAAAAACTATCCAGTTTTATAATTTTCAAAATGATCACACAACCCCAATGTTTCTTCTGTGAAGTGAGAGATTGGTAAAACACCTGTCACAAGTTTCCAAAAAAAAGATTTTTTCGGCATCATATTGTGTTCAAATATAGCATTTAGACAAATGCAGGCAAAAGAAAGAAAAGCAGCATTGATAGAATTCTGTGAATTAATGGAAGTAGCCAATAAGTCTATTGATTTTGCATTTTTCTTGATATATATTCAGCTAACTGACAATTTCCATAAGAGCGATGTACAGTTGAATTTTTATGTGACTTATTCATAAAAAAAAAAATTATATAAATATATGAACAACATTATTCTTGTGGAATAAATTAATTCTATCGTTCTAGAATCAGAATCAATTCCTTTTCTCAAATTCATGAAGATTCAAGACTCAATGAAATCCTGTAAGGACAGTGACGAAATTAACTACGGTTCGCATTCCTTTTTCTGACAACAGATGAGCCACTTTCCATTCCTTAAGAATAGTAACGGAGTGTTCAGAAAATGCTCCGAGAAGCTTCCGCTGGAGAAGCTAAAAAGTGACGTCACGATAAGCGGAGATCGCCAGACGTGATTTGTTGAATGCTGGAGATTGAGTCGTTCAACAAATCATATTGGCTGCGTTCAGCAGACTCAACTGTTGTGGAACAGTTGAGAGATTTTCTGCTGAACGAGTCTTCAAGATAGCGC
>WUQG02006289.1:0-12098 GCA_011317285.2 Androctonus mauritanicus
CAGTATATTGGCAAATTTAACAGCATTTCTATAACTCAAATTTTCGATAAGTCGAAATTATTTTAACATCCCTTGACTATTCGAGTTATCGATGGTTCGACTGTATTATGAATTCAGTTTAAATTTTTGTTTTCTACTGTTCCCTCTTTGATAATTGATCATTTTTCATTGATTTAATAATATGAAAGAATTTTTTTTATTTTTTCTAATTGATGTTCTTGTTTAATAAATTCTATGGAATGTTTTAGTTTTAAGAAATTTAACAAATAATATTGCTTTTATGAATTCTTTGTTTAAATTCTTTATTTTGATCATTGTTAATTGTGCCCTCATTTATATATTCCAAACATGAGTATCTACTCTAAAAATGAGCACAAGACAGTTTAAATAGAAAATGTTTATTTAGAGGCATATAATATATTAATTGATAAATATGCATTAAACATAAATAAGAATTATAGCTAAACAGAATCATAAATAACTTTTAAAATTTAATATACACTGTTGAGGATTTCATTAAAAAATATTATAGATTTATCTTTTTATCTATATTTCTTGCATAATCTTAAAAATCAAATAAATAAATATAACATATATCAAAATAAAATTTCCTTTTTAATTCTTCGTTTTAAATAATAATGTGAATTTATAAATAAAAATCATAACACTAATACTGTTCTTTGTTATATATAGATAGATGTATTATTGTATTATGATATTTAATTACTTATATTATTTTTAACTTATTATTATTAATAATATAAAATTACTATTTTCATCATAATTAAATACTGTAACTTTTAAATATATTAATACCAAATTTAATGTTGATTATAAATAAATGTATTCTATCCTCATGTTCTGAGAATAAACAATTTTATCCATAATAGGACTATCTTTTATATTGATCCCTTTATTGCTTGTTATTAAAATTTAAATAAACAATAAAATTAACACTTTAGATTTACTGTGCAATTATTTAATTCATCAAACATTTACAAAAAAAAATTTTATTTGCAAACATCTTAAATATTACTTTACATATGACATTTCTCTGATATCAAACAGTATGCCATCTTGAATATAAATATCATTGAAACAAAGGAATTAGCATGCAATGCAATTTTGATATATATATATAAATAAGATGATAAATTAATTATTTAAAGTTTTCTTTTTATTTTATATTATGTAACCTTGATATTTATAATTAATTATGTTATCCTAAATCCTTGGTATAGTTAATTTTCAATTTCTCTTAATTATTTAATTTTTTTAATTAAAGGAATGTTTGAATTAATTCATAGTTTATAATTTGCAACATAATTTATTTTGGTAGTATTGATATATTATTTTTCATTAAATAATAAATTAGATTATCAAAAATAATTATTTTTTCTTATTGTGTATATGTTATCGGTATTATTATTATTTATTTAAAATGTAATAAGTAATTTTTCCTTGTTATGTTCATTCTATCCTTAATAAGTTTGCATGAACGTATCTCATATAGAAAATCATTTGAAAACACATACATTTCAGGTATACCCTCCAAACCATGACCCTTCCATGATGTCCTCCAGTCTTCCACCCATGTCCACATTTCGGGGCCCGTCCAGCAACACACACAACATGCCCCATTCATCAGCCTCCCCTTTGTATGGCCAGAGCAACACCTCTCCCAGTTCCTTGTCCTCCCAACCAACTTCTCAAACTGGGGATACTCTGGGAAAAGCATTAGCATCTGTAAGTTTTTTTAAGTAGAGGATCAATAGCTGTAAATTAATTATAAATTTGGGTCTATTATTTTGTCAAATACAAATGTATTTCCATTTGTTAAATATATCAGCTGAAACTCATATTAATTACATATATTTTATCATTATCATTACAACAATTTTCTTTAAGATTATGCAAATTATAAAATCAATAAACCTTATATTTAAATCAATTATTTATACCCATTTAGATTTCTAATAATTTAAGCAAGTTTTATTTTAAAATATTTATTCATGATTAAAATTAATTTTTATAGTATAATATAATTCAATGTATATATAAATAAAATGTTTTAATGTGATATAAATAAAAAGAAATTAAATAATTTAATATTTTTTAAAAATTCAGTAAGTTAATTATATTTTTTGTATTTTTTATTAATAAAACAAGCAGTTTTGTTTTATTTATGTGGAAAAATGTTAGCATTCACTTATTTATTAAAAAGTAATCTTCTTCAAATATTAATGTATTTTATAATTTATTTTATGTAATAAATTATTTTTATAATGTTTTATTCATATAAATGGATTATTAGCAGGGTCTCATAAAATAACAAAATGAAGTAGAAAGTAATATTTGTTACAGACTATAATAAAAAATTAAATAAAATTACAGACTACATTTGATTATTTGTAATGATGATAAGCAAAAAAACATTAGTACGTTAATGACTGAATAGATGCACTTCCAGCTCACCATAACCAATTAGCATTTTACATTTTTTTTGACATCTTTAGCTTTTCATAGAAACCAGTCTACTTATTTTTATGGTTGAAGAAAATTTTTTGATTTTTTTTGTAAAATATCAAGAAGATTTATTCAATGGTACCTCGACTTACAAGTGTCTCAACTTAAAAGTTTTTCAAGATACGAGCTGTCTGTCTTGCTTTGAATTGCAAGCTAAAATTTGGGTTATGAGCAGTGGCTAGTGGCAAAGTAACTGCTGCATGAAGCATAACATCCGCCCCAGCGAGCACTTACTTTGCTCCTATGACAGACGTTTGTTAACCCTTTAATATGGCCATTTAAAATGAAGTAAAAATTAATGCAGGAAAAAAAATTAACAGCAAAATATAGTATACATATTAATATACCTCTCCGACAGATTAGAATTTTTTAGCACTCATATTTCTAGAAAAAAATAAAATATGGATAAAAAACGATTAGGCCTAATGGATCTTACACAAATTCTAGAGGGTAGTACTGGGATTCTGTCCCAGTCTAGGGGTTAACAGTGTGTGAGAGATCTTTGTTAAATAATAAAATTAATTTACAGATCAATTTTATCACAATACTGTATTAAAGAGAGAAATACCAACTCAGCTATTATATTTCCCTCTAATACAACAGTAAATCATCCCATTTTTAAATAGCTCACAGTGGAAGCATCAGTGTTGTGCTCTCATTTGTGCTTGTTGTTATTTTGCAAAACTTCATTTTTACAACCACGAATTCAAAAAAGTGAGTGTGAAGGACAGTGCTGAGAAGAAGAAACAGATGATATGCATTCATTATTTATAAGCACATTTTTTCTTATTTAAAAACATATAACAAAAAAAATGCGGTATTTTTGGGATCTGGCACAGATTAATGGCATTTCAATTCATTTCAATGGGAAAAATTGATTTGACTTACAAGTAATTTGAGTTACAAGCTCTGTTATGGAATGAATTAAACTCATAAGTCAAGGTACCACTGTATTATATGACAAAACAGAAATAATAATATATTTAATAAATTTTTAATTAATAATTAAAAAATAATATGGCAGCAATGAAATATGAAAAATTTTATAATAATTAAAAATTTTAAAATATCATTATTTTAATTGTAAATAATCTTTTCTTACTCTGAATATATTAAATGATACATGATAAATAAATTAATATAATTTTAACATACATTAATATCCTGGGATTGATCATTTTTGGAATTTTTGGTTTACGATGCAAAAAATTAAAATTCTGATATTAAAAAAATTTTAAAAATTAGAATTTTCCTAAAATTTTTGGTTCTGTCTGATACACTCAAATATTTGTATTACATGAAAATCAGCAGAAGAGGGAAAAAATACCTGCTCTCTCTGAATGCCTTTCAGGAAAAACAATAAAGTGATAATTAATCATTTCTAAAAATAGCTCATCACTTTGTGGCATTATAGTTACTACTTTTGCATTACTTTAAAATGCAGATAAATAGATTAATAAATACCTAATTATAATTACAGATAAAAAAGTATTTAAGAACGAACAAAATTGTTCATTCTTAAATACTTTATTTATAAAGTATAAAGTTCTTAAATATGTTTTATTTATCTAATTTTGAATTTTCATTTAAGCTATTTATTAAATTTTAAATAATGGGTTAAGATATTTTTGCACTCAACTAATAGCTTATTTTATATATACTATAAAATTTTAAAATAATTTCATTAAAAATGCAATTGAAATTGCTTAAAAATTAATTATATAATAAAAAAAATAAATATTAAAAGACAAAAATATAAATAATAGTGAAGAAATGATTATTTTGTTATAATTTGAAACAATATACATGCATGTCATAAATTCTGAACTAATTATCACAATATGTAGTGATTAATATACATTTAATTTTTCTCTTTAAGACAACAATCAAATTATTTTATCATCATCAATTGTAAAGAAAATTTTTTAATTGGGATATCTTCATAATTTGTATATTATATATCTGATTAAAAAAAATCCTTAAAAACTTATTTTTGGATGAGAAGTGTTACAATATAAATAAGAAAACATATTAGACAATGTGATAAAATTAAAATATAAAATAAAATTTGATATAATATGTGATTTAGAAGTCATCTAAGTTTAAAATATTATATTATTTTCTAGAGTCATATTTATTGCTCTTGTTTGTTTGCCTCATCCATCCACTCACTCACTCACTACCTTCCAATAAGCTTGGATTTCTCCAGCTAATAACATCCATCATTCTACTAGCAAATGAAATAGAAGATATGTTTGTTTTGATTTTGGGAAAAGATTTATGAATATTTAAAATATGATACTTTTGTTTCTTTATGTAATTTTTTAAAAAAGTGTCAGATTATGTGAAAATTCATTTAAAAATCATCAGTCTACTGTTGAATAATTATTATTATTTTTTTGTTAGAAGATATTTGATAGAAAATAATGTTTTTGTACATTCAGAGGATTTATACTAACAAATAGCCACAAATTATGAATAAACTTTTTTCTACAATTCATAAATGATGATAACTTATTTGTGGATAAATATGTGATTACTTATAGGTTAAATGAAATTTTATAAAAATTTCACACATTTCACATATTGTACATATACAGTTCATTAGAAAAAAATTATTAAAAATTGAATTTTGGCTACCAGAGAGCAAAACTTGCACAAAGATATAGTACACATATCCAAGTCACAATAACAGATTAATAAATATGAAAATTGTGTGGGAAACTTTGTCAATACAGTTTTAAACAGATCTGTATGACTAGAGTTGCTGAAATTTGGGCGTTTTCAAAAACTCGAGCTAATGAGCTGATACTAAGGGAAAGCTTGAGTATCCAAGCTTTTTTGATAAATTTTATTAACTCCTTGTGCTTGAAAGTTCACTTATCACTGGTTTATTCTGTTTTTGTTGCTCACTTATCACAGTTTTCCTTTATTTTTGTTTCATGATACATGGATTATCTAAGCCAAACTGCACCAAATACAATGTTCATAAAAATATAAAAATAATATATAATAAATCCTTTTAGAAAGCAGAGAAGTCTGATATATAATACTCATTAATATTCAAAAACTTTATAAGAATAATTACTAAACCAAACAAAATAATAAGTAATAACATTTATTCTATTAAAAAATGTAAATGTTAATTCATAAAAATAATGTAAAAGTTCATAATTCATGCAAAAGAAAAACTACTACTATAAGAAAAGCCATAATTATTAAAATTCTTTCCAAATAAAATTTTAAAATATAATTAAAAAGCTGTAAACATTTGGCAGTAAAATAAGAACACACTACTAATGTGTTTCAAAATAAATTCACAGTTGCATAGATCATAAATTGATTAATCTTCATTTATTAATAACTGGCAAAAGAGGACATTTGATTATGTCCTAAACTAGAATGATTTTCTTTCCTCTGTTTCTATAGTAGCTTAATTGCAAATACTGGAAAACTGATTTGATATCATGAAAGCATGCAGTTTGGTACAAATATTTTTATTCTATAGCTATTGTTAAAATTATAAGAACAACTGAAGTAATTTAATTTAATAAAAATTTTGTAATCTCTATTTCAGTGTATTATTTCTTGGAATAATTTTCTGTTGCTCAGTAAATAATATTTATCAATTTAAAAAGTCTCTTAAGAGACAAATTTAAAAAGATGTTTAAAACATATGTTTACAGCTTTTTAATTATTTTTTAAAATTTTATTTCAAAAGAATTTTAATAATTATGGCTTTTCTTAGATTTGAATTCATTTGAGAAAAAACTCAAGTTTTGATAATCTTTTTATTTGTGAAAAAATGAGAATTCTAAATCAAGCTGACTTGAGCCAGCAACTTTATATACGACATATAGCAATGGTGTTCAACCTTTTTTGTTATGCAAGTTACTTTTCTATCTAAATTATTTAGTGATCTACTTTTTTATATAGATCATGTTCCCCCCAATCAGATATTTAATTACATTCAGTTATGCAGTTAAATGTGCTCACTTACTTCAGAAGATCCTCTCCCCTAGCCCTAAAAACTTTAAAGAAATTAAAACTTTATTTGTGTATTTAGACATTTATTTATCACTTTTAATTATTTTAATTCAGCAAATATATTGGAATAAAATATTTATTTCTCTATTTTGGAAACCAAAGTTAGAAAAAACAACAGACTGATTATAAACTCATAAGTTACAGGAAATGCTGGTTGATTAAAAAAAAAAAGTTAATGTGGAATTTGGCAATGTTTGGAGCTGGCAATATTTTCATAGTCAGGTTGATATGAAGAAATGGCCAATGGCAGACAATTATCCAAATGATCATTTGTAATTTGGTTTCTTGATTTTTTATAATATTCATATTTGAAAAAGCAGATTCTGACAAGTATATTGATCTGAAATATAACAGAATTTTTTGTGCAATATCAGTTAATATTGGAAACTTGTCATGTATATACTTCCAAATGATAAGAAAATTATTGATTTGACAATTTTAACGAAAAATAAATAAACAATAGCAATATATTTAAAGAGAATTAAAAAATAATACAAAATAACGATAAATAAATTATTATGTTTTCAGTTTTAATTAAATTTTTAAGGAGGAATAAACAAGAGATTGACCAAAAATCGCTCTGCAATCGATGGGTTGAACACCCCCTGACATATAGGATTAGATGGCTTGTGTAATTTCGTAATCTTTACGGCTTATGGTTTTGGTCTTCAGAATGTTAATAATATAATTAAAATATCTGAGATATAGGAAAATAAGCCAAATAGAATATTAAGAAATTAATATATTTGACAATTTAAAAACATATATTTGATTGACATTATTACTTTATTTCTTTAATAAAACAACTGGTTGCTAAACTATAACAAACTGTAGCAAGGATAGTTAGAAATTAATTTCCCCAGATAATTGCAAAATATTTATCAAATACTTGAAAAATCAGAATTATGGACAATATCCATTTAATATTAAGCCTATTACATACATACATACATACATACATACATACATACATACATACATACATATTCATAATATTTTATTATTTATTGAAAAAGGAAATTTACAGTGAAAAAGGAAAAAAAAGAAATTTGTTTATTTGCAGCAAAAAGTTATTTGAATATTTGTAATTTTAATTTAATTCTAATTTTGATCACCACTTATCCAAGATATAATAAAGGCCGAAACACTCTTTATAAGCAACTTATATGGTAGGCTTGCATTCAAGTTCATTTACATAAATCTATCAGATAATTTCTATTTTCTCTATTCATAGAATATTATCGACAATTATGCATTTATCTTTATAATTATAATATTTAACATTATATTTATAACGTTTCACGATTCCATCGAAAGGAGACAATTTTTAACTCAATTATGAGATCTTTATCCAGCAATGACATTCTGTGATTGGATATCATGACACACATTGTTGAAAATGAAACTGTTGCATTTTTTATTGCAAGAAAAGAAAGTTTGAGTTGGGAGTAAGTGTCTTTATCCTTAACTCAAATAAAACACATAATAAATAAATATATTAGACAATAAGTAGATATAAGGAAAAGGTTTGGATTTGATCACAATATCATCTAATCTACACAATGATATCACTGATGTGAACTGAGATTTTGTAAATTGAATTAAAGATTAGTCTCTTCTTGGTGAATCATTCATGGAAAATTATTATTATAAATTGTAAAGAGGATGACCTGAAATTTTAAGACATTTGTAAACTAAAAATAATTGTTGCATAACTAGTTGTATACATGAGTTAACATATAAGATATGTGAAAAATTGCTGTTTAAATCAATGTTGATATTGTTTCAGGTATATCCCCTGTGAACAGAGGGATAGAATATGGCCACCTTTTGACCCCACATGTATTGGCAGTTGCTGGCTCTGTCATTGGGGCTTACTTGCAGACTCTTATACAAAATCAGAACTGCTTACACCTATAATTGGAGGCCTGCATTGGGACCATACAAAGAAGTTGGACTGTCCTGTGGGCCTGCTTGCATCATATCTAAATTTTCATAGTTTCACATTACATTTGAGAGATAAGTTTACATAACAATAATTATTCCCAGAGGGAGGGAATATATATTAAAAAAAAAGGAAGTCAGAGTGTATTATATCTTGTAAAGCAACTTGATATAAAAAGAGCAGTCAAGTTAGTAAATTTTACTAATTTGACTGCTCTTTTTTGTATTAGAAGTGGAAGTATTAGATTAATTATTTATTTTTTAAGTTTAATTATTGTCTGAAATAATAGAATTATTTGATTTATTTGTAGATTAGAATTAGTTGTTACTAATTTCTTTGGGTTTATTTTCTTATTTGAAATAAAGTAGTTTAGCACTATATTGCATGTATTATTTTTTATGAATAAATTAACTTTGTTTTGGCTATTTATTTACTAGTTTTAAATTCAGTGCACCCATTTTTAGTATTGTTTAGTCTTAGAAAAGATTTTTTTGCATATGTTGTTGTTTCCAGTTGGTTTTTTATACAAGCATTATTATTAGCTTAAAAATTTAGAGTTATTTTCAAGTTTAGAAAGATTTTCCAGATAAATTCTGCAACATTATATGTCATTTCTTTAGGTAGTTTTGTGAAAGAGGTTACTTTGTAGATGTTTTTTCTAAATTTCATAAATTAGATTTTCATAAAAATTACATTTACTAATATAAGCAAATCCTTGAAAACTGGAGTAAAACTATAATTATTTACTATAAAATTTTAGATTATATAAATTGATATAAATATACTGGAAATAAAAAGATTTTTTACTATAAATATATATAGTAATAATTGAATTATTTGAAATAAAAATTAAAAGTAAATTTATATATATATTTTATAAGAAATTTCCTAGAAAGAGCTGTATTTAATATTATACTAGGAACTATATGTAATTTTGTTATGGATGCATTAGACATCATAGCATTAGCATAGACATCATTTATTAGATGCATTAATATATATCATTAACTATTTTTCATAGTATAAATTTTAAATAATAATGGAATGATTTTTGATAAGAAGTTGCAAAAATTTCAGATATTGATATTTTGCTAAATTTAATAATTTAATGTATTTTTAATATTTTATATTTTTTATATTTTAAAATATTTATTTTTTTATACTATTGAATGTTAAAATGTCTTCATTAGTTAAACAATTTAATATTGGAAATATTTAAAATATATATATATATATAATTCTATATCATTTTGTTATTTACAGATTTATCCTACTGAGCCTCCAGTTAGCAGCTTCCCCTCAACTCCTGCAACACCAGTGAGTTCTCCAACTCCTTTAACAGGTAAATAAATAAATATATATATATTTGAGAAACTTATCCCAGACTTAATTCTAGGAAAAAATTTCCTAGAATTAAATCTGGGATAAGTTTCTCGACAGAAGCTAAAGATCAGTTAATAAAATCAGGGAATACAAGATATAATTATTTTAATTTGTTCACTGCCAATGTTAAAAATTTTTTGGTTAAGTTGTAATTTTTTAAAATTACTATATTCTGTAACTGAATCTAAATGTTCTTTGTAAGCCTAGTATTTGTAGTCTTTGATGTACTGTTTTTGGGATAGCATCTTTGGTAAATAGAATATTGAAATAGTAATTATTTTCTAATGTGTATTATTTTATTTATATGTATAAATATATATATCTGGAAATTTTTGTAATTGCCGCTTTACAGATTTACATGAGTGCAAATTAATATTGAGTGCAATTTGATTGTTTTAGGTTAACAAAGTGTATAAAATAGGAAAGAGAATCAGAAATAACAATCAAAAAGAAAAATGAGAAAACTAACAGAACAAATCATTTATTTCTTCAAAAAGTCCAGCAAACAAGCACTTTCAGCAGTTAAAAAAGGTTTAATTTTATTGCAAACGTTTTCAACAGCTTCTAACTGTCATCATCAGGCTTAAAGTACATTTAAATAATAGAACGTTTAACATAAATAACGTAAAAGAACAAGAATGAGCTTAAATACAAATCAAAAATTACAAGAATTATGTAACCATGGCAACAAATAAAACCGGGTAAACATGCAGTAGGAGTGCGAACACGGGTTACAATCAATTAAAATTATGATAAAAACTAAAATTAATAACTAATAAAATAACTAAGCTAGATAATAACATCAGTATAATAAAAATAATAAACCTGTAAAGGTAAATTGTAGATAGAAAACTAGGCAAGGAAACATAAATTATAATTTTCCAGTCTCTTTTAATAGATACTTCCATGCTGAGGATAAGTCAGTGACGGGCCTGTCATTTATAAGGTCTTGGTTATGCCTGTGGGCCAGTATCTCTATGGTTTCCTGAGTCACAGCCTGAGCTGACTTAATAATTGGCTTGATTATTCGGGCGTCGTCCCAATCTATTTGAACATCCTCGATGTAGGCTTGCTCAGCCAACGCTGTTGTGAACTTACCCCTTCTAATATTTTCCTTGCTTAGTTTTCTATCTACGATTTACCTTTATGGGTTTATTATTTTTATTATACTGGTGTTATTATCTAGCCTAGTTATTTTATTAGTTATTAATTTTAGTTTTTATCATAATTTTAATTGATTGTAACCCGTGTTTGCACTCCTACTGCATGTTTACCTGGTTTTATTTGTCGCCATGGTTACATAATTCTTGTAATTTTTTATTGTATTTAAGCTCATTCTTGTTCTTTTATGTTATTTATGTTAAACATTCTATTATTTAAATGTACTTTAAGCCTGATGATAGCAGCTAGAGGCTGTTGAAAACGTTTGCAATAAAATTAAACCTTTTTTAACTGCTGAAAGTGCTTGTTTGCTGGACTTTTTGTTGGTATTTAAATCTGAGCAGTTTTGACTTAGTATGGATTTATTTCTTCAAATAATCCATTCCAACATTAATACACTTGTTCAGTTGATTTACTGGATTTTGAAAACCTGGAACATAAAACTCATCTGTCTTCTATCTATCCATTATTATATATCATTTTCACCTGATCATCATTGGAAAAATATTTGCCACTAAGATGTTATTTTAGTAAACTGAATAATGTGAAAATAGTATTTGACAAAGCCCAAGCTATATAGGATGAAAAGAAATTGAGATTTTAAATGCTGCTGTTATATGTTCAGTATTCCTAATCCAAAATGCTTGAGATCAAGGTTTTTCCAGATTTTGAAATACATGATATAGCAGAATTGAAAAGAAGCGAGAAAAAATTCACTATCAGATCTTTTGATATTTTTAACAATTTATAAATAGCACATCAGAAAATAAGTAGCCACAAATACTTTACATTGATAATGTTTGACTGTTTGCTGAATCATGACAATGCTCTATAGTCATTGGGCAAAATATTTCAGCTCTAAATCAAGTTCTCAATTTAAAATAATTTTAAATTTTTTATTTAAAATTATTTTAAATAGGTAGATTTAGATTTAGAATTTTGAATTGAGGATACTCAATTCAAAATTTGAAATCTGTAATTTCAATTTCATTGCAAAGAGCCCTTTGAAATAGGACTAAGACTCACTGTTTTGTTC
>WUQG02006300.1:0-12098 GCA_011317285.2 Androctonus mauritanicus
TTTACGCCTTTTAGACAAACTTTTAAACTAAGAAATAGTTTGTGTTAAGAAAAATGTGTTATTGTCATTCAAGTTCAAACTGCTGCAATAAATAGAAGATTAAGATAATTCAAAGTTCATCAGAATATTTTTATTTAGTTTTAGGTTTCAAATACCAATTTTTAATTAGTTTGGTCTGAAACCTACTTGGTTGACAAAATGTCTTCCATGTTATATATTATACTTTGCTAAAAATAAGTGCTAGTCATTCTATAAAATACCTTAGTTTCACACTTTGCCAATAGCATTATATACATTAGTACTCAATTTGCCAAACATGTATAACACATGCATTGAAGTACTTCGAAATTCAATAATCCGGAATATTCGTTAATCCGGTATTGAAAACATAACATAAAAAATATATTGCATATATTAATTTTCTAAAAATTTATCAATAAAATAAGTTGATTTTCCGATTTAGGATATATTCTGATATTTTCTTAAAATAGATATTTTTTAAATTTATTATATATACATGCATATACAGGGTGATTCAAAAGGTTGTGGAAAAATTGAAGGAGCATATAGAGGAGACAATTATAAGGAAAAGTTCTTAGGGTCATTTTTCGATTTGAGGTTCGTTTAGAAGATATAACACCTGAAAGTTTTGTGACGTAACTGACGTGTGTGATGCGTAGCACCTGACGTGGTACGTGAAATTCCGGGGATTTTTGAGAAAGTGCCGTTCAACGATGCTGTGTTTGCATTGAATGTGGTGGTCGGCAGTTCGAATAACTTTTGTAAAATTGTGTGTAGGCGCCGAACAATTGTATCCGTGCTGATGTAACCTTTGCACAAGAAATGTTGCCAACTCTAAGTGTATTTCATCGATCTGTTATGAGACCCTGAGCAATAGAACCGGTCTAAAAATGGTTGCAGCTTTGCTTACTTTCGGCATTTTATACCCGTTTTAACACCTCGAGAAAATGATTAATAATTGGAAAATTAATAAATTTCGTATTAAAATTCTTTTAAAGTTATAAATTATAATACTAATATTTATAAATTAATAATTATTAAACCGTATATGATACTAAATAAATGTTTATTAAAAATAGGAAAATACGTTTATTTTTCTATTAAAAAAAATAACTGAAGCTGAACAATTGTGCATAAGAACAAGACTAGTTCCGGATCAGCTAAAAATTCGTAGAATAAATATGCAGAAAAAAATCATCTTAAATAAAAATAATTTACAGATGAGTTCCGATATTTCGGCATCTTTGCATTGTGGTCAATACCGGATTAGCGAATATTCCGGCTATTGAAGTTTGTAATATTCCAATGCATGATTTATGCATATTACAAGTTACACAAACAATTTACATTTTCGAAAGTATAACTTTAGATAAATAGAATAATTTTAAGACGTCTTTGATTTACACAAACTAAACTTAATAGAAGTATCGTTCGAGTGTTTACAAATGCCGAATGGACTTTAATAATATTTGTTGAAATTTCTCCATCTTATCGGATTTTTCGGAATAAGATTATCAAAACTCTAACGTATATATTTATTTACAGAATGTATACGTAACATTTTCCATAAAATTTTAAAATAATTATTTTTAAAAGTAACTTTTCTCCAGCATGAGCTAGAAAGAAACGTAAAATTTACCTTTTACTTTTTTTTTTTTTTTTAAGAAAATTAAAAAATTTCTTTATGGAAATTATAATAATAATAAAATTTTATTATATTCATTTTATTTAAAATAAGTAATATTGATTGCAATAAAGTAAGATTAAAAAAAAACAAATAAAAGGAGGAGAAAATTCTCTTTATTTTTTCTTATTTTTCCGAAGAATAATGTAATTGCTAGTTCGATAACATTAAAAAAAATTGTTTTTTAAATAATAATGATATTTTAAAAGTTATCAAACGGAAATTTGTTTATTTTATTTTAATAAGGAATCATCTTTCTTTATAAAACGTTGAATGGAATTTTCTACAGATAGAAACCACAGAAGATAAAAATATTGATTTCTGTTATACATTTATTGATAGAAGATAAAAAAAAAATAAAAATTTAATAATTTATTTTATTTTATTTTATATTTTTTGAGGGTATTGAAATGCATTTTTATAATTATTAGGCTATATACTGTACAGTACCTCGCTTATCCTCGAGATAATGTTATGGATATGTGTAAGAAATTATTTACATTACTGATCACATATCTTTATAATTAATTTTATTTCGATGAAGTAAATTAAATCATAATATAATTAGTTTTAATAATTTGTTAATTAATGTATTAATAAAGTATCTCTCTTCTTAATGTGTTTACGCTTTATATTTTCAAACATTTGAAAGACCAGCCATAGAAAATCACTATTAAATGATACAAAAAGGAAACAGAAATCACTGACGAAATTTTTTTAATGATATAGAAAATTTATAGAATTAGCTTCTGAATTAGTCTCTTTGATAAGAACTTCATGCAAATATTTCATCATTCTAACAATAATATTTTATCATCATGAAGAGCAGGGACATTCAGAGAAAATGCAACGCCCGGAGCAACTAATATTTTCGAGACCCTTCAAAGAAAAAAGATAAAAGTTTACAAATATAAAGTGGTTATGTAAAAATATGAGGATTTAAATAAATCTGCCAAGTGTTAAACAGATGTGAAACAAGGTTTTTTTAAACTTTTTACAATTTATATTGAGAAAATTTATTAATTCTGCAATGTAATCGCATTTGATTCAATTCTTTCTCTTCTCTTTGTTGCAAGAATTTTAATTTATTGTTTTTACTCTTCATCAATAGCTATCAGAGAGGGGGCAAAAAGGTGTTCTGGGTCTCACGATTTTAGGGACCTCAATTTATGACTCAATATGTTAGAAAAAATATATTTGTATAATTTTTTTACTGTTCGAGCTTCAGTGTTTTTGAAAATTTGAAGTTCTCTATCGATATGTTTCGCTTTTCTTGTACACTTAACAGTTTATATTTGTAAATTTTGTCATTTTTTTGAAGTCCCTCAAAAATGTTAGTTGTGCCGGGCCTTGCATTTTCTCTGAATGTTCCTGCTCTTCATGATGATAAAATATTATTGTTAGAATGATGAAATATTTTCATGAAGCTCCTATTATCTTATATGCTGTCTAAATCTATTTGTTCGACTTTACGGATGTTCTGGAAATTCTGTATTTATAGCCACAGCAAAAATCTTTTGAGAAATTTAATTTTAATCGAAATTATGTAAATTTGTGAAGTAGAAATGAAATTTTGAACTTTTTGTAATTCGTTGTTTAAAAAAAAAAAAAAAAAAAAAACACATTGCACGTACATAGGCATTTCGAAAATTATTATTGTATCATAAAGACCAAATCATTGATGATGTATAGAAAACAATATATGACGTAATAATGAAGATTGTAGGAAAGGAGGGATTTTAAACAGCCTTAATATTGCGATCAACCAGTGATCTATTGTGTACCCCCTAATAGGATCATCTGATAAGAAATCCCATCTTGTTCGCGAAAAATAGTATCTTCTTCAATGGGATTATAAAAAGATCTTCTGGTGCAGGAAAATGGAACCCGAGAAGATCATACCTTAGCTCTGAAAAGGCCACGCATTACACAAAATGTGAAGAGGAGTCTCATCTTCTTCCTGACATCATCTACAGTTAGGACTATCAGCAATCCCAACTATCTAAGTGAAGATGCCTTCTGAGATGACAGTGCCCTGTAATGAGCCTTGTAAGAATTTTAGCTTGATTTTTATGCAGTGCAAGCTACTAAAGAGTTGCTTGCACTGCGTAAAAATCAAACTAGGATAGTTTCTCTGTAAAGAAGAACCTAAAATATGAATCTTTTGCTTATCTTAATTCAGAAAATAATGAAGAATAATAAATCTTTAGTACCATTGCCTTAGAAAAAGAAGAAAGATTAGTGACGTAACAATGCGGATAATTCTTCGCAAATATTGTTACGTTTTATGCTTTTGCTAGCTTATTTGTATTAGAAAGGGAACAAATCAAGAGATTTTATACAATTTTAACATCTTTGTTCACTTCAAGCAAATATATCGAAGTTATATAATATATTTAAAATTATTAAATAAATAAATAAAGCGAATAATATTGAATAATATTTACGATAATATTATTTACATGTTTAACATTTTAATTAAATTGGTTTCAAATTTGTTTATTTATTTTTCGTATTAAGATCTACAGCATTTATCTAAAGTAACTGTTAACTGTTAACAGAGACTATATACATAAAAATTCCCTTCGGAAAGTTAAATTTTATAACTTTTAAAAATTTCAAATTAATGTTTAATTAATACTTAAGCGTTGCAGATGATAAATTAGATTCTAAATCCGAATTTATCCATTCATTACGCAAATTATTTGTTAAGTAATTTAGAAACTTTTAATAAGATTATTTATTAATTTATGAGTTTTTTTTTCTTTTTAATATACTTAATATTAAAACAAAGTTTAGACATAAAAAGCAGTTATGTTACGCTTTAACAATATTAGAGATTGATTAATTCACTTATTAAATATTCAATCTCCTTATAAAAATTGTCTTATATATATACATCTTTTTTATATGTAAAAATTACGTATATTATCCTCTCTTGTTTTCCATTATTTATAATATTTTTTTTTTGTATAAATATGTAAAACTGCATAAATTATTTTTTGTGACAGAAAAAACGCAATTAAATATATATTTTTTTATTCCATTTAAACTCTAGTTAGTAGTTTTGAAGCTTAGAAAAAAGTTTATTATGCACATTCCTCATTTTAAAACAACGATTTTTCTCAACATAAATATTTTTATCTCTTGTGATATACACAGGTTTACAGTGTAATAAATTGTATTCCCACATCATGCATTGATAAATTGAAAACAGAAGAAGAAGAAGAAAAGATATGTATCGTAAAAGTTTGTTTAATTTAAATATTCTTATTATGACGTATCACCAAATTAAAAAAAAAAAACTAATGGAAAAGTTGTAGCACTTTAAATTCCATTTATTTGCTAAAATTACAGCGATTTTAATGTCGAAGTGTTTTTTTTTTTCATGTGCTGACTCTGTTAAACATACGTAAGTCGCTTTAGCGTATTAATTTAAATACTTTTATCTCGTAAAGCTACGTGATTTTTGAGTCCTCTGACGCGATGCAACAATACACAAAAAAATATAACGTGACGTAACAATAAAATTTGAAACTTTATAATGATACATCTAAACTGGCGCGTACGTCAACGTAACAATGGACTGATTGACGCAACAATGCGCGATATAACGTACCAAATTTCACGTACTGTTATGCACATTTTATAAGCAAATTTCTATATTTAAAAATTAAATATTAAACTTTTAGGATTATATATATATTTTTTTAGACATTTTTTAGGATAACCTATAAAATTTATAAATTTTTAAGTATTATAAATTGAAAAAAAAAACTTATCAGATAGAATAAAATATTTTTTATTATTTATATATTTACATATTTAGAAGAATTTTAGCCTTTCAGTCATTATGCATATATTCTACTTAATAAATGAATGCAGAAATTGTTTTCTATGAAATATAATTTTACAAGCATGATAAGTATATGTAGCAGCAAATGAATATAACAGTTTCTACACAAATATTTTATTCATATGACATTAATTATTACCGGTCATATTGTTGTGATACGTCATAGAAGATTATATTATTACGTTAAGACAAACATAAAACTACAAGTAAATATTTAACAAATGAATATGGGCTTGCATAATAAACTCTTTAACATTTATAAACAAATAGCGCAATTTAAATCGAGTAATTCGCAATTTTCGTATATATATATATATATAAGCAGTTCAGAAATTTTCGAAGAAAACGTGATAAATAATGTCAGCGTATACGATTTTTATGTATTTTTAAAAATCCCTTTATTGAAAATAAATTAAATTCGATGCATTAAAGTTTTTCAATTTTTTTTTCTTTCTTATTTTTCTTCGAAAAATGACGGATTATTTATAAGCTGACTTACATAATATATAAGAACGAACAAATATTAAAATTTTTATTATATCTTTATGCCAATTTACAAATAATAATAATAATAATCATCTCATTTTTCTGCAGATTTGTTTAAGAATAAAAGCGATTATCGTTATACTGTCATCAAAAAAAAAAAAAGAAAAGAAAAATAATCTTTTCAATAATAAAAAATATTTTATTCGGCAGAGTAAGACGTTTTCGTTACGCATATCCGATCAATTTTATTTTATTTTTTTTTCTATTTTTATATATACAGCATCTTATGAAAGTTAAAGAAATACGAGTGCAGACAATGTGCAGAATAATTTTTACATAGAATAAGTTAGCAGAATAATAATATTCGCGAAGCGAACGAAATGATAATGCATTCTGCATGAATTCCTTGGCGTAAGTTGTTAAAAGATAAAGACATATATATCTTTCTCATACTTTTGCTATTTATCAGGTCGAATCTTAATCATGGATTACTGTTTAGAGTTGTAAACATGTATATGTATAAGTAAATCAGTATACAAATAAATACTTCATCACCATTATGTTCGTATAATTTTTACATAATCTACGGAATAGATTGCAAGATTTTTAATTAGTATCTTTATCTTTTAATTAATGGTATATTCAACATGAAAGTAAAATTCTAGAAGTGTTTATCACGTTATTTAATGTCATCAATAATTTTCTGTATTTAGCAATGTTTACATAACAATAAAATAAAAAATTATTCAGTTGATTAGGAGAAAAAAATGTCTGATATGCTACTACTAATCTCAGAAAATCTTGCTGAAAAAATTAATTTAAAAAGTTATAATATCAAAATATAATTTTTATGCTGCTAGCGTAAATGTTGGCATATTGTATATACACACTTTAACGTTTATAACATAGCTTTATATGGCATAAATTATTTTTCTATCTTTACGTATATCTATTAATAATAAAGATTTTAATCTAATATTGGCGAACATTTTGATATATTAAGGATTAACGTTGTCAAATTTAAATTTATTGCAGCTGTTAGTTCCTCCATCACGATACGAGCATTCTGTTTGCATTTATAAGTTTGAAGAAGAACAATTAATGTTACAAAGATGAAAAACAAGTCTTGTTGCAAAAACAAGTTTTGTTTCACCAACAAAATAATCAAATTAAAAAAAAAATAATAATAATAATTAGCAGAATGTTTATTGTCATAATTCCAAAGCTAGATAATCACAAAACTTAATGAATTTTCTTTCTATCATTTATATAAGTGATAGAAAGGTTCGAGGTTATAGAAAGGGAAAAAATTTGTTCTTCGATGCTGTTCGAAAGTGATGAATAATTCAATTTGTAAATAATCGTTCATCGAATATTCCATATTGTTTATTTTTCTACAAACATTTTTGCAGTTTTTGTTATAACCCTATATATAAAATTTTCGGATATTTGGTAAACAAGTTCTCAAACTTTATAACAACTTTCCAAATGAATGCATTATTGAATGTTGAATGGAACAAAGTTCAGGAAATTTGTTTTCTTATCTTCACACTACCGTTTAGTGTATATATATATATATATCTATATATACTTGCAGCCAAATATATTCTGCATCTAATTTTTAATCTTTCGATATTGCTTCATTATATCGTGAATTGGGGAAAGACGACCAACGATTTTTTTTTTCCAAAACTCAAATTTGAACGTTTTTATTTCATATTTTTTATAGATAAAAATGCAAAAGTGTTTTGCATATATAATTCAAATACTTCGAAATTACAATCGGGTCATGATTTATAATTTAAAAAAAAAAAAAAATTGCTACAGTTAGCTATCTTGCCCCGAATACTCGGGGTAAATTGTCACTGTGCTTTGGATGATATCCACTTTAATAAATGGCAAAAATTAATTCTTTACACTTCAATAAATCTCTTGTTTATTATACTATGTATATTTTTAATATAATAAATTATTAAATTCTATAAAATTAGAAGAATTAAATAAAATCTGATATTTAGGTATCGTATATATCCACGTGGCCAAACTGCGAATGGTGAGTCACGTGCGACTCTTTGGTACCTTTATGTGTGGCTCCATGTCATGAAAGTCAGGAGTTAAAGTAAAGTAATTTCTTTTAATTGAGAAAGATGTAGGAGTTGCCCATTTCTCCATATAAAATCTGCTATCCTAAATATTTAATAGAAAATGGATCTAGTAGTTTTTTCTAAGCCTTTCACATATAGTGAGCTATTTACTATGTGAGCCTGTGCAGTGCTTTCTATCGTCATTCTTCTTTTAAATATCCTATATAGGCTTACTATATACTGTATATCTGTGAAGCATCGATATGTAATATTGCAAGTTTTAAACTTTCTTTTCGGACCCAAAAAATCTCTGCTTAGGTTCTAATATATGTTCTTATCATTAATTTATGAAAAGAAATCATAAACACAAAAATTTAGATTCGGTATGTAATCCTGAAGCAAGATCCTTTGCTATCTTTTATGTTGATCAGGATGAGATGCAACTTTTAAGTACGTGACTTAATATGGCTAACTTAGAACAACAATAAAAGCAAAGTATTCTGTAAAGTATCCACTACACATTAAATATATTAATTTGCTATTACCATCAATAATGTTACTTCAAACAATGACTGTGTAAAATTTTCGGATGAAAATTCCAACCCTTGCTGGGAATTTTTCAATTTCAAATGCGAATAATTGATCACTTGATCTCATATATTTTTGGCGGGTTTATAGGAGGTTATAATAAATCATCATCTTCTATCTCCACCTGTTCAAATAGTAATGAACTAGAGAAAAATGGGTTACTTTCCCCCGATTACTATCTTGCCCCGTTCACTATACACATCTATGTTGTTCTAACATAGTTTAAAATGTTGTCAGAATTATATATGCAAGCCAATACAGTGCAAACCATAATCTTGAGAAAGTTGTTTTGTTTCTTCGCCAAAAAATTAATAGAGAAACAAATATTTCAAAATTTTTGTTATTAGTTTAAAAAATCAAAACTTTTAACGATAAATTTTTTGATGAAAGTCAACGATTCATTTTTGTATGCATACATAAAATTATTTTCAAACTAAATTCTAGAATTTAAATGATCAAGTTCTCAGATGATAATTTTATGTTAGGGAACAAAATTAACAGTTTACTGTATATAATAAATCACTACAAAATTTACTAGACTTTGAATAAATTTTAATTTAATAATTATTTAGGAGTTTTTGTGTTAATGAGAATAATAATCATTAACGTACCGAATTAATCATTTTAAATAATCCTACAACTTAAATGATTAATTAGTCATTATAGCAGTTATTATGGAATTTAATTTTGTACAATTAAACGTTTGTTAAAGATTACATACGGTATTGTAGAAGGGATAAAAGGGCATCTGTGTATAAGTTAAACGTGTGGGGAGCATATAAATTAATTCTCAAATATTTTCAGTCATATTCATCTTAATAAAATAATGGAAGACGTTGACGTTTAGATTAACATGTGTACTTATTGAATAATGAATGGATTTGAACAACTGAAAATGCTGATAGTCCCCACCTTTGCATAGAGGTTGTTACGTTGTTGTTGTATCAGTTTGTATATAAATTTGTGTTGCAGACTCTTCTATGAATTATTTGTAGAAGTACAGAAAATACACATTATTCAGCAAGGAGTTTCTTTAAGATACATGTGAAACTAAATATTTCTTATTGCTTCATTAATTGGAATTATGTTCTGAAAATATTTGACACCAATTAATATATTGTTTGTACATACAAACTTATTTTAATTTTGCATCAAAAGGTACCTTCAAAAGTGGTATAATTTTTTTTCTCCTCTAAACATATTTAAATACCAAATATGTTGCTCCAGTATAGCGTTTAGCGTTAAGATAGCATAAAAGAAAGAAACCTTTATGAAAAGAAAGCCGAGTGTCACAACTATAGTAGTATAATAGTTCTTTTTTTTCCAAAATAGAAGTATAGATTAATAAAGGCTTATCTCGCTTTACGGCGCTTCTCAATTATATTCCAAGTTTTTATTCTATATCCCATAATGAAAATTATCTGCAAAAATAATACTTAGAATAGGTATACAAAATATAAATTAACACATAGATAGGCCGGCCTGGGAGCCATCCTGGAAAACTGAAGATGTAAGACCCAGAATCGAATCCGGATCCTCCACGGTGATATGTGAATGCTTTAAAAAGAGGGTATCTGGCTGAGCTTTTTTGGTCAATCGCTATTGTGAACTTAATGAATAATAGAAAATATAATTTTAGACTTTTTTATGCATTATCAAATAAAAAAAAGGCTATGATTTCGCTTTACAGTGGTTATCTGGAGACCTAACTCTCGCAATAACAAGGATACTTAGCTGAAAATTTGGGAAAATATGACAAGAATAACGAAAAATCTTGAAAATGCATTGTCAGAAATATCAATGATAAAGCAATTAGTAATGAAACAAGCATAAGAATCAGAATATGGGGTTTTAACAGTGAATAATGATAAACAAACTGTTATCTTCACTTCATAACATTTATTCAAAATGGTTCCCATAAGTTTTAAATCCTGCTCAGACAAAATTACCAGATGTCGTATGAATAGTATTGAAAGCAGTTTCAATTTGAATCCATAGTTCGTCTTCAGTGCTCATAATTAACTATTTAATATGATTCCACAGATAAAAATTTATGGAACAGGACCTCCATGTCTACTGTGACAATACAGAAATTTAATATGGGTTTTTTGACTCCTCTATATGGGGCTTATCTATTATTTTGGTCTCCTGATTCCATGATTTCATTTTCTTATTATCTTTCAGAAATATCTCGAATAACGATTAAAATCACTTTGATTTGTATGTGATGGTAAACACGTCACTGTAATCACTTATATTCACAACGTTGTAAATATAAGTGTTCATTAATTAAAACTCTTACATCGCATTCAAAATAGTTTGTGTTATCTTAGCATCATCAAAAAAGTTTATCATCATTAAAAATATCCAAAAATTTAAAAATTTTGTAGAATATAATGACTTCAACCGATAACATTATTAGTTTTTTTTTTTTTTTTTAATCGCTTCTAGAATTATTCTGATACACGTTAAGTTCACTTTTTTTTTTTTTTTTTTAAATTAACAAATATAAATTTCAATTATACTTTCAAGTAAATTTATATAATGGAATATTGTAGAAAAGAAATATAAATTTACATTTTTAAAAACTTAATTTTGTTGAAATGAATTTTCGATGAATAGAAATGAGATAAAATTTAATTAAATTAGCAATTAAGATTTCTTTTTTTTTTGCCCTAATGTAACAAATTAACATCGGCATAAAAGATATTTCAGTTAATTATAAATATGGTAATCTAAATATAAACATCTCTTTTTAGTTCTTTCAATTTCATTACAGAAAAAAAAAATTTTTAATTATGCTTCATTAAGAAAATTTTCAATGGAACAATAGAATTATGGAAAATATGCTTTTAATCATGAAGCTATAACTACTATAGAAAGTAAATTTTTCTTTTTGCTAATTTATAAGTAGGAGTTGTATGAATTACCTGTAACTATAAAAAAAATCGAAATATAGGATTTGTAAATACCAATAACAAAAATTGAAAACATTTTTTTCTTTCTTATTGAAATACTACCAAAAGTTTCTTCAAAAGCATCTTTCAAATTTACTGTGTTATTTTCTACGGAAGGAAATAATCAAAAATATATATTAAAGTAACTTTTCTTTTTTAAATATATGTTGAAGAATCTTTAAAAATGCTTTACTATAGCTTCGTTCATGTTTAGACAAGCTGAGACACGTTTGAACAAGTACAGTATAAAAATCGACATTACTTTTGGGATGATCTGATAACATCAATTTCATATGAAAGTTATTATTTCTAATGAAGTTATCATCATGCTAGAAAGTGGCGAACCAAGGGGGCGGAGGGGGCGGAGGGGGCAGACCGCCCCGGTCCTCTGATGAGGGGGCCTCCGAAGAACCTTAACTATT
>WUQG02006311.1:0-12098 GCA_011317285.2 Androctonus mauritanicus
GACAAGCAAAACAAAGTTACCTACATTATAGACATCTCAGTACTCAACACACACAACATTCAGGATGCATTCCCCCAAAAATTAGCAAATACACACAACTTTCACAAGAAATTAAGCGTCTTTGGGAAATGCAAAAGATAGTCACAGTACCCTTCATTCTAGCCACAACAGGAGTAATTCCTCACACTCTATACAAAAGCCTCAAAACATTAGATCTACATCCCACAACATACATAACACTACAAAAGACATCACTACTCAATATATATAACATAGTAAGAAAGTTTCTCAGCACTGACACAGACAGTTAGTTAATACACAACTACACATCACAAATAGCTATGTCTTGACTCTTGTCTGACATAGCACTTTGCTCTGGATTTATTCTGTTGCTCATATTGATAAACAAATAAATAATAATAATAATCTTTTATTCATTGTATATTTATATAACACACCTAATTCCCACTTATGAGCTAATTTATTCCTATTCCTGCTCATGAATGTAAAAGCAAAATATGTAAAGTTGAAATTTATTTTCCATAGACTTAATATTAAAAATAAGATTCTTTTCTTAATGAAATTTGACTATAATCAACAATGAAATTAAAGATCAACAAAACAGTTGATCTTTAATTTCGTTATGGTTCATATAGTTTGATTAAAAAATTATTTATCTATAGAAATGAAAATAGCCTCTAAAATCAAGAAAATTATTATTATAATAAAAATTATTTGTCATATAAATATTTAAAGAATTTATATTCATCATCATCATTAATAGATGAACTACCGCTTTCAGCATAATCCAGGAATGAAAGTTATCACATAACATGCTTGCAAAATCATGGTGACCAGTGCTTGCTACTTCCACATCATTCGGTCATTTTGATTATCCTGTTTTGTAGAAAGTGTGTCTGCTAAGAATCCTGCTGTATTGTATTAAATAATTATGTATGTGATTTGAATTACTGTATTTATGAATGTTTAATGTTTATTTATTGCAATTAATTTTACCCTGCTCATAATTTTAATTTCTGTAAGTTTAATTTTGTTGATACTTCATACTTGAGAAAGAATTTATAAATATTAGAACTTTTAAAGCAAGAATATCTGTATTAATTTACAAAATAAATTACACGTGTATGAGCGAGCATTCTGATTTGCTTTTGTATTTATATTATCAATGATTAAATTTTGTATATTTGTTTTTTATTGTAGTCAGTTTAGCTCAAAAAATCTTTATAAATTTTACATTATAAATGAAATTAATCAAATTTAAAAATTAAATCTTTTATAGTATTTTATTATAATATATAGTTAATTAGCAAATCATAAAAAGATTATTTTAATCAAATTAATATTAAATATTTTTGCAGGTTAAATACTGATATTATGCTTGGAAGAATTAGTGGAATGCAGACATTACTTGTGCTTACTGGTATTAGTGACCTGAATGAAGTTGAAATGAGGAAAAAAAGCAATTTACCAGACAATGAATTAATGATCCCAAATTATTATATAGAAAGTTTAGGACAAATAGGAAAAATTTTGGGTGTATGCTAATTTTAATTTAATAGTAATATTGATTTTGATTAATAATGAATTCATAAATGCTAATAGTTTAGAAATACTTTGTTATAGATTAACTTTTTCATGTTTCAATTAATAAATTCATATTAATCATAAAAGTTTGTGTGATAAAAGTATTAAATGAAATTATATTTTTTTCAAGTAAAGTTTAGATATATTAGGATTAATGTCAGAATTTTATTTTATTAAAAAGATCATTTTGCCAGATTAATAAAAATAATTTGTATTACATCAAAATATAAAGAAATTATTTAACATAATAAATATGCAAGTCAAAGAATCAGAATTTGAAAGTTTATCAATTAATTTTTTTCACTGTTATTATTAGTCTTCAATATCAGATATTTTTGGAAAATAGTTTGAAAATTTCTGAGATAAAATTTTTATAAACTTTTTTAGTTACTGACCCTTATGGTAAATTTATTTTTCATTCATTAATCCATAAATAAAAAAACAATTAATTTTTTACACATATTATATGAAAAATATAATTTACAGAATTTATTATTTATTAACTTTAATATGGTTACTAAATAATGATTTCTGTAAATTATATGTTACCCCATTTTGTTGGGTAACCAAAGAAATTACAAAATTAAATAATGTATTATTTTTCTTAATCTGTATAATATATCAAAATCAGAGTACACAAATGATATTGATATGAATCAATTTATGTAAACTTCCACTTATGTGGTAAAGAAATAAAATTGATAAGCACCAAATTTCATATGGAAAAACAGTTTATTACAGCTTTGCGAAGTACTTTTGACTTAAAAACATTTACAAATCAATAGAACAGAAGTACATCATATTATGATATTAATATATTAATAATCGTGCTTTATATTTCAATTTAATTTTGTAACAAATGATTGCACATTGTACAAATATATAAATTTCAGAAAAAACTATTTGAAACTACTAACTATTACAAAACAACAATTAAAATAATTTATTAAAATCAATGACAAGGATATACCTGATAATTTGCTTAGAACTGTTTATTTTCATTATAAAACTCATTAATTTTGTTTTCTAATTTGTTTTTGAAGGCTGTCTGATTTGACTCTAGCAAATTTATTGATATACCCTAATTGAATTCTAACCTTCATAAGATAGAACATAGGAAAAATATACAAAATATATTCTGTCATCATCATCAGTTTTAGATATTAATTTCTATATATTCAGTATTCCAAATTATCATTACATTCTTCAGCTTAGAAAATTGATTTGGCTTTTAAGTCTTGAAATATTTCATCCATATCCACCTATAAATTAAATTAAATTCTGTGGTCTGATGGAAAAACAAGATAAAATGAAACAAGTTTTCATTCCATATATAAGATTGCCAAAACATGATTTTTTTTATATGAAGATTTAGCCATCCAATGAAATAATTGCTATTTTTGGATAGCAGCTTGTTCTCTGAATAAAACAAACTATATTAATGAAAAAAATCAAATCATATTTAAAAAAAAAAAAAACAATTTAATATGAAAATTTTGATTAATGAATATTAAGATAAGTTGTGTAATTAGTTCAAAATTTATATAAATTATTGAAATATTGTCATTATTATTAATAATTTATATTGGTGTGTTTTAACTTCATTTCAATAATTTTTTATTTTAATATTTTATAAATTTTCAAATTTATATAAAAAAAACATATATGAAAATTGCTTCATTTCATACATAAACAATTATTTGCTTTACTCTAATTGGACTCCCTGATGGTGCACTCCCACATCACTCTCCATATCATTCTTCATGGGAGTATAGTAGGCTTGGCAAGAAAAGCATGGGAAAGGAGTAGCAGTAATAAAACGATAAGTGCCATGCAATGATACTTATCATTTTATGCCCTTTCACTGGCAAATCTTTGTTTACATTAGTATTTTCTCATTTTTTGAGAAAAAAGACAATGAAAATGAAGTAAAAAATCAATGACTAATTAAAAAATATTATCTGTTTTAATAGAATTAAACAAAATTTTGGTATTATTTATAATATTTTTTAAATTTTAAGATTTTATACTTCATACTATAAAAATAATTACCCAAATTTTTTGTAAAAATTAAGTTTATTTTAATTTATAATTGGAACAACATTCACATAATAATCTAGAATATAGATAAAGAAGGGAAGAAAAAATGAATTGCACAAAAAATACTTAAATTTTCATAAAAACCATTTAAAATAAGAAATTTTGGCCAGAAAATATTTAGGAACCACCATCAGAAAATAATTATGTTCCTTTTTCAGAACACTAAATATAACTGCAATAAACCAATTAGGATCCATGAAAATATAGTTGTAAAGTTTTATTGTTTTTCCTGCCATGGGCAGCATATGCTCTCAATGTTTATATAAAAGGTTAAAAAGAATTGAAACTTATCATTTTCATTACAAAACTAGAAAAAAGCCAATTATTGAATTATTGACCTTTATTTTATTGATTAATTTTATTATTATTTTTATTGATTAATTGTAGAATATCATGAATTTAGAAAAAATTGAAATAATTAAAGCATTACTTGCAGTAAGGGAACAACATTTGTAATTTTTATTTCAAACAAACAAACATTTTCAGCTAATCGCCATCATCAGTTTCTAACAGAATACTATTTTTAAATATGAACATAGAATCGAACATCAGAATTTTTAGTTCTTTCAATATAAAATAATTATGATCAAACCGTCAATCAAAAAATCAAACAAAATATGGACTTTGCAGACAGCCTGTTGAAAAAGCTTAGACTGAAACATATTAAGAAGATAAAGTGGCTCCTAATAAAAACAAAAGAAGTTTGGAAGACCAAATAAATTGCCATTAGAAGAAGTGGTCACCATCATAGGTAATATCTGCCTACCACCCTATGTAACAGCAACATTAGAAAAAGGACCCTCGTGCATGGTAGTAAAGAAAAGAACCTTCCCGGATGACATACAAACCTCTGAACTGCTACTAGAAGGAATAGAACCCTTGAAGAAGAAGTTAAGATGGCGATTCTTAGACCAGATAAATAAAGCAGGAAAAAGTAGAACAAGATATAAGGAGGAAATGCCCATAAAAGAAATGATAAACTGGCTAAAAAGTAATGACTACATATTAATGAGAGAGGACAAAACTAAAAAGGCAGTAATTATAAGCAAGCAAGAACACGGCCAGTTCCTCCTCAAGTATATTCAAGAATCAAAAGCCGAAAGTATCAACAAGGACCCAACCGAAAAACTAATCGCGAAACTAGATAAAATTGTAAAAAGCAAAAAATTTCCACCCATATTCAAGCACAGTAAAGTAAATGAAGCGTCATGTCCTCATTTGTTTGCCTACATGAAGACTTGTAAAGACTCAATAGAGGCAAGTCCAATCATAGAGAAAAGGCACACTCCACCATACAACCTCGAAGCCAAATTAGCTAAATGGTGCAATAACATTCTTAAAAACTATAAGCATACAGTAACAAGCCCAAATGATGTTATTAAAAGGCCTCACCAAAGAGTACCAAGCACCAATGAAATACTAATGACATATAACTTTAAAAATTTATACCCATCAGTAAAATTGGAAGCAACGTGCCTGGTTTTTTACTGCTTCCTTCTGAAACATCTGCCAAACTCACAAAACACTGCACTGGAGTTAAGAGAAATTGCACACATGATATGTTATGACTCATATTTCTTCTTCAGAGGAAACTTCTATAAGCAGAAGAAAGGAGTCCCTATCGGAAGCCCATAGCGGGTGTACTGGCGGAAATCCTAATTAGAAAAATTGAGGAGGAAACAATAAAAAACTTGCAACCAAATATATTAGAATGCAAGAGGTATGTAGACGACATTTTTGTCATAGGGAAACAAAATGCTAAAATGGAAATGCTAACACAACACTTGACCAAAGAACCATTCGGCCTATAACTCAGGCAAGAACAAAATAGCAAATCTAAAATATATTTTTTAGACACTGAAATAGAAGTGCTGCAGAGTATTTACAAGACTAAAGTCTACAAAAGCCCACCTACTGCCCTATCATCATCCCAAATTGGTCAGCAGACCCAGTGAAATACAAAAATCTGCCTTCCAATCATATTTGCATAGGGCATACACTTACATCACCAGCAGAAAAAATTATGAAGAAGAAATAAAATATATACTAGAAAAAGGTATAAAGAATGGATACACCAGGGGATTCGTATATGCAATAAAGCAAAGTGTCGAAGCCAGTGTGAAAAAAGCACAAACAAACCCAGCTACTAGTAATGTGACCATCCAAGAAAACCCAGAAGCTCATAGGCTGCTGTACCGTACCACCTAGCCAAGTTCCAGCAGTTAAGAAAGCAGCAAAATTGACAAAGAGAAAGATTATCACCTTGAGAAGTCCCACAATTTTTTTCCTGCTTGAGAAATAACAAAGATAAATTAGAGGATGGGGACAAGACAGAGTGTACAGCATACCAATAGAAGACAAGGACACAGGGCAGGAAAAAGAATACTTCGATGTAACAGGACCGATGCTAGCAGAAAGGCTTACAGAACACAGGAATGACGTAAAGAAAGGAAAGACCACCACAGCCCTAGCACAAGAATATTATGCACAAAACATCAAAATAAAATGGGATAAAGCTAAAATAATTAAAAGACTAAACAATATAAAACATGCCCTAATAAGGGAGTCCCTAGAGATAAAGACAGAAAAAAGAAAACAAAACAAAAATATTATAAATAGCAACAAATCCAGAGAGATACTGCCACTATGGAAGTATGCAATTAAAGAGGCATTTAGTTAGCAGTAACCCCATCTGATGGATATTTAAAGAATTTTCACATACTATCAGAGCTTAGTATATTATATATATTAATATTTTTCTATGTATTATAAGTTCTTTATATTTTAGCAGTATTAATATAAGCTGCTTGTTTGTAGCACTAATATGTCATTCATCTACAAGTTTGTATGTAATTATTTTATGTTGAAAGAATCAAAAATTCTGATGTTTGATTCTATGTTCATACTTAAAAATAGTATTCTGTTAGAACCTGACGATGGCGATAAGCCGAAAACCTTTGTTCGATTGAAATAAAAATTACAAATGTTGTTCCCATACTGCAAATAGTGTTTTAATCATTCAATTTTTTCTAAAGTGTACAGGGTTTAGCAGTCAAGTAAATTAATATTATCATGAATTTGTCATTTGTATTTTTTCATTCAATTGCTGCTTATATAGAACACAGTACACAATTTGCATACTAGATATTTTCATTTTCATATTTGAAAGAAATGCTTGATTAAATATTATGATATTAAATATTTTCTTGTATATATGTATTTGCTTTTTGCAGATGAAGAGATTCCTATTTTATATTGTTAGGTAATATTTGTAAGAGAGAGATTCTAAAAATCAGTGCAATCTTTAAAAATATATTCTGATAAAACTTACTCTTTTTTTATCTTTTTTAATTTAAAAGCTTTATTTTTATTAATGATAATATTTAAGTATTAGTAATTGTAGTAGTTTTTTGCATACCAAGAAATACTTCTAAATATACAGAATATTCCTGATTATCTAAATTAAGTTTAACTAGAGTTAATCTGCAATCAGAAACTTGATGTTTAATTATTGGTGTTTTTTCTTAGCTATGATATCTGAAGTATTTTTAAATTGCTTTGGATTCATTTTTTTTCATTTTTTAGATAATTGGCAATCAAAATAAGAAACAAATTAAAATTACAAATATTGTAATATTTTCTTGATGCAGATAATAACAATTGTTATTTCCTTTTCCAATAAATAATGGAAAAGGAAATAACAATTGAATATATATTTGAATATATGTACAATTTATTTCCTTTTCCAATAAATAATGGAAAAGGAAATAACAATTGAATAATATTTGAATATATGTACAATTTATTTATTTTTTAATTTTAATTACATATTACTCAAAAAAATTACCACTAATACAATACTCAAATTATGGATATTTTGTGAAATATCTGGAGAATCAGTTATTCAGAATAATTTCCTGATTATTCTGGTTAATCACGAGTCTATTATAATTGAATATATAATAATGAGCAGAAACATCATCTATAATCTCTACTGTTTATTATTATTAGATTAGATTAGGTTAAGTTAAATTAGTTTGAATAATCCAAAATTAAATGTTTGACTGGTTATTGAATTATACTGCACTGCAGAAAAGTTGATTTTTATGATATCAGTGTGCAATACAGCATCAAGATAGCCATATAAAATAAACAAAGTAATAAATAATGTACAGTTATAATTTTAAATTATAGTTTTCATTAAATAAAAAAATAAAAATTACAATATTTATTTAAAGACTCCTTATTCAAACCTGGTTGATATCAATCCACAGGATATTAGCATCAATCACTTAAGAATCTATGATCTATTTGATTAAATATAATTTTTTTCTGTAATAATAGTCTTCAAAGAAAATTGTTAGAAATTAACAAATATTTTAAATTAACACAAGTATATGCTATTTTCTGAAACTAGTTTTGAATAATATACAGAAGAATGAATTTAATTGACATTAAAATTCTTATTAATTAATATTAAAAGAAATATTTCTTTTTTATTAAATTAAGAGAGATTTTTTTCTACTGTTGAAGAACTTGAATTTTAATAGTTTTTAATGGTACACAACATTTTTATAAGTATATTTTTAATAATAATTTATTAATAAATATTACTGAATTAAGAATTACCATTAGTATAAGCATTAGTAATGTATTAGTTCTGAAAGGCATTATTAATAAAAAGAATTCAATTTTATTTTTGAATCACTTTTTTTTAAATTAATAAAAATGCAGTACATTATAAACAAATAAATAAGTACTATAAGGCAGTTTAAATCCAGAGATTTTTTAATTAAGAATTGATTAATAATTAAAACAATCCTCAGCTTACAAAAGACTCTAATAGTAACAGAGAATATAAATTCTTTAAATTTCAAAAATTCAAAAAGTTGTGCTGCAAAATGAGTGCAATATTGGGCTAAACATGAAGAAAAAGCTTTAAGATAAAAAATATTATTTATAATTAATAATAATAAATAAGTTAAAAAATGCATACATATATTAAAAAAATATAACATAAAAAAGACAAAATAAGGGAATGAATTCAGATCATGATATGATGAGTTATGTATTGTTTTTTCATAAAGCATAGACTCAGGCATTAAAAATAAGTTCATTTGTTCATTAACCATATTTTTATGGGTCAGTCTTTGCACAATTTCAATAGGTTCCTTTATCTTGCCCTCTTTTAAACCATAGCATATTCCCATTCAGTTATCATTTCATGTAATTAATCTTAATTCATCAATTACATAGGAGATTAATCATGTAATCCAAATATTCTAACAAGCAAAAACTCCCCAATGATTAAATTTTGTATTAACTGCCAATTAATAATTATTATTTTAATTTATTCTGCAATGCCACCATCTATTGGATCTATCCGATAGATGGTATCATTGCAGTATAAATTAAAATAATAATTATTAATTGGCAGTTAATACAAAATTTAACCACTAGGGGAGTTTGTTATTGTTAGGATATTTGGATATCAATTCATGTTCATAAAATTTTTTATTAAGTGTTGGATAACTTGCCTACTTCTAAATCAGCAGTTCTCAAGGGGAAGTGATCATGTGCTTGCCTCTGGAAGTAGGAGCCTTATCATAGCATCCAATCTCAGCAGGCCACAGAGCATAGATGAATTTCCTGTGGGCCTGATCTTCAGTATCTGTCTACTAGAGTGCATGGCATAAAGCAAAAGGCAGTCATTGACTACTTTATCAACAGTGCATTATGAATGCAGCAGACACTGTGCAGTTGGTGGACAACCTAAGATACTACAATGATGAGGAGCTAAGGAGGTTCTACAGCCTTTTTGATGTTGGTGTGAATAATGCATTCGATTCTGCCTACCAGCTGCTGCATGGGAGTGCGTATGCTGGTTTGTTGATGGCCAAGGAAATAGAAAATCTGTCCAAGGCAAGGGATGCCAGCTTGGTGATAATGGATGTGTTAAGGTTGGAAATAAGCTCCACATCATGGAGCATATGAATGGGATTGTGTATTTCAGTGGCTGTCTTGCAGCATCCATACTGAAGGCACTGGGGCACAAGATGGCCAGGTACTCCAGGATTGAGAGCACAATTGTACTGAATTGGCATAGAGGATAATATCTGGAATAGATGCAGTTAGTATTTTATAGGGCTGCAGCATGTCCACAGCTGCCTAGCACCATTAGGCCATTCAAGCCAGAGACTGGAACTATTGCATAGCAAAGGTGCAGATATGGACTGTGAGGGGACCGTGAATGGGAGTGCAGGCAGCTGTGGTGCATGCAGTGGTGGATGCCCAAGGCCACAGATTGTGCTTCCTGTGGACTTTTTTGTGATTGAGCATATTGGTGACAAAAAGTGTGCTGCAAGATCAGGCAATACAATGAGATGGAGGATAATGATGAATGTATTGATATCAGGCCTGAGTCACTAGAGCAGCTGAGGGACTCACTGGAGCAACATTTTGAAATGGGCCACTGGATAAGATGGAGATGCTTGAGGCAAACAGCACAGGTATCCTAGTGTCTATTTTGGAGGACTGTGGCACTGAGACATTCCTCAGCGGCAGAGGTAAGACCCTGGAGACTGTAGTGAAGTACTCTCAAGACCAGCAAATTCACACACTTCAACTGGCAGGGATGACCTGTTCCAGTATCTGTTGGGTAGGGATATGCCAGGTATTTCAGCATTACTATGATAGTGTTGTTGCTGAGCTATTGGTGCTTGTTTAGGAATGCAGTTCTCAGACATGGCACTAGCTGCCAGTCGCATCCTATTTACACTTTGTGTCCACACTGGTGACATGGAAGAGTATTGGAAGATGCCACTGACCACACTGACCTGAAATTTTATGATAAAGTTGCAGGATGTCATCATGATTGCTGATCATCTGAAGAATTTCAATTTTTAGCACATATCTTTCAGATTTTCTAGGAAGAGAAATCTGAAAGATATATCAGTTTTGGTTGACCAGTTCAAAATGGGCACTGATCAATCATGAAGTGTCTGAGTGGGCTTCACCATCATGTATAATATCCATGGTGAGACTCAGTAACGTGATTGAACTAACTTAATCCAACTTTAATAGCTGGATTAAGTTAGTTCATTCATTTCATTTATTAAAAAAAGTTATCAATGTTTATCACATTGAATGATAAAAATTAATAATTTTTTACAATAAGCAGAAATAAATTTTTTATCCAGTAATTCAAATTTTTATTCAAAAAAAGATATTTTTTAATTAAACTAAATAAGATACTGTATACTGATTTGGATTAGTGAAAGTATAATCACTTTACTATAATCATATTTTATAAATGACTTCCATTAAATTTATTTTAAATAGCTCTCTGGGATTAGACTGATCAAGTACTGATTTTAATATGATTAAAAAATATGGAAGGGAATATTTCATATGAAATATGAAATATTTAAATATGATTTAAAAATATGATTAAAAATATGTACAAAAATAACACAAAATAAATTTCATTTATTAAATAGAGGGTGCATTTTTCCTCAACTGCCTAAATTCTGGTCTGCTATGTGGGATAGTTCTATAAGCACAATAAATAGGAATTTAATGCAGTTATATTCAACATTTCCTTAAAACTTGGTCATCCAATTATAAAAATACGATATTTTGTTGTTGTGACTACATTAAAATTGCCTGGTGGATGTACTTGAGAACTGCTGCTCTAAATCATGTTTTTATTCATAAAATCTGTTGCTAAGATTTCTAACAGTTGCACCTATATATTCCTCACACCACTGTCCTTATTAAGCATAGCACACAAGCACAACATATATATCTGTATTGGTCATGCATGTACTCATCTTTGTCATTTCTTAGAATAATAAAAAGAGCAGGAAGTCTCTTTGAAGATAACTTTACTTTCATATTTCTTACAATGACCTTAATGACTTGTATTTTCACTCCTAAGTATGGGATTGATTGGTTCTTATATAATTGTTGACCTAGAACATCAAGAAAACTACTACTTACATTTGTAGTCTGGCCATTACTACTCTCAAGAACCTATTACTTATTATGTATCTCTTTCATAAACTTCCTTGTAGAGCCATGCGTTAAACCCACACATCATCTGTTTAAAATAAGCTTTAAAAGTGACCTCTTGTACTGGTGTGGATCATGAAACCATGCTGGGATAAGTATAGAAATGAATGTTGGCTTCCTATAGACACTGATCTCATAGTGGCTATTGTTCACCATAATTTGAACATCAAGAAAATGCACTCATTTATTGTTTTTTTGATCTAGAACAAGCTTTACTCCTGTACTTTGGTTAGATACTTAAATGTTCTAATTCTTAGAATTTACTTGCTCTGAATGGTAATCTAACAAAATTACTAACCAATTGACAGCACTAATTGAGC
>WUQG02006322.1:0-12097 GCA_011317285.2 Androctonus mauritanicus
TTAATTGCTTATTAAATATTTTATTACGATTTTTTCGGGGAGCTATTTTATTATTTGAGATTGTTCGTCTTGAAGAGGAGCATATATGATTGATTGAAAATCCAGTCCGGAAGAGATCAGGTGTAGGCAAGATTTGCAGCAGAATCCAGGTGGATAAGAATGGATATAATTCGATTGATGTTCCCGATTGGACGAATAGGCAGAAATTTACTTTTTTACTCGTGGATGCTGAGTGAGACTGCAAAGAGCAATACTAATATTGTTTTCGTTTCGGATAAGTATTCATCTTCTCGCCTCACACTTTTCTCCATTCAAAACTTTTCCGATGATATTTTTATTACTAGACATTTTTTTTAATATTAAAAATATTGCACGCATATATTGCACGCATATATTTTATATTATTACAACTAGAGTTTATAAGAGAATCGAGAACCATTTTGAATGAAGAGATATCGATTATCTTAATGGTTATGAATTTCAATTAATTATATTTAATTGTTCCGTTACTTAAATGATGGAATTAATATAAAATTTCGTTTTAAACGTGATTATTTTAACTATCGTCGTCTAATAGTTTGTCTGTAAGTTTTCTCTTTAATTCGAAAAGAATAACAACGGAAACCACGATGTTTTAGGAAACATCGATCGGAAAAGCTCAATTATTATCAAATAAAATGTGTCTGTTTGTTTTTATTCCGACAGTCAAGGTAAAATGCAAAGAAAACAAAGAACGGGACAAGAATTCCGATTAAAAGAAGGATGAAGTAAGAAGGAGTGACAAATGATACACGCAAGAAAATTGCTATCTCTGTTAAAAACCACAACGGTTTTTCTTTTCTTTCCAGCGAAAATTTAATTTTATAAGAAAACAATACGTCACTTTCGACTTTTTCTAATTAAGTTATCAAAAGCAAACATTTTTCATTCGTAATAATCTATTTTACACAAAATTATACGATATATGCTTCATTAAATATCTGAATTTACATAGATTTGTGTTTTATACATTCGTACAAACGACTCGCTACCATTTTTTTTTTTTATAATCTAATTTTTAACTAACTCGCTCATTCATTAGATTTATTCCCATATTTTTATTTAATGAAACATAATTTTTAATTTTATGAGAATTAATTAATAATTTAAAATAAACAATGGTTTAAATAATATGAATTTTTTTCGATTTTTCTGTATTTTTTGCATTTTTTTTTTATCGTTTGCTCACGTACAAAATTTGAGACCGTTATCGAATTTTAGAAGCTGCACAGTTTCCCAACAAAAGAAGACTTAAAAATGAAAATTAATAATCTAAAATGATATATTTTTTCATTGCAAAAAGTCTATATAAGTTTCTTCAAATTCAGATAAACAATTTGCTCTACTTTACTGCTAAACCATATATCATTTTTTCTACATAAAAAAAAATCAGAAAAATGACAATTTTTCGAAGCAGTGACACTATACGAAAAGAGCAGATTCGATTGATTGAACTTTCATACAAAGAGGTTAAGAAAAAGTATTTATTATGGGCAAAAATAGTTTATACAGTTCACATAATAAACGAATGAAGCGAGGTAACTGTAAAGCTTTCGATGTAACTTATTGATACAGCAATATAAGTCAGAATTGTCACGAATCTTCGTTGTAAAAAAATGCCAAGTTTTAATATCTTTTGTTTTTTATTGAAGTCTTATCTTAAGAAGGAGGAAAAAATGATTTTTGTACTCCACTCCGATTTTTTTAACTCATTCTTTTATTTAATTCTCAAGTTTTTTGCATCGGTAATTGGGAAGATATTTATTTAAATTATAAATCTGAATGAATTTTAGAAACTTAACTAGAAGCAATGTCATCGAAAATAACGATGCAAAAGTATCTTCTTTTAAATCATAATTTTTTTTAATGTCCGATATATTTTTTATAATTAATAAAATGATAAAAAGAAATCAAACTTTTATTTTATGCCTGATAGCCTACGCAACATAATTCTCAAGTAAACAGAAAATTCTCTTTTGATCCTTCCGAAAGGCATTAAAAATTAAATATTCTATGCATAAGGGCATTATAAAAATAGAAAATAAATAAATATAAATTTATCTGATTTTTTTGCTTGTCTAATTTACAAAAAAAGCGCTGGTTTTTAAGAAGAGAAATATATCTAAGCGAATTCTTGTGCAGTAATCACTAAAAAAATTAGCGTTAAACCTGTTGTGGAGGACAATTTGCAAAAAAATAATGATAATTAATGAGCATTGATATTAAAACAAAATAGAAATTATCCATTTTAATCGATACGATAATAAAATTTTAATATAATAATGTTTTAAGTTTATAAATATCGATTTTAATAAACATAATAACGTTTACCGGTTGGACAATTAACTATTTATAAGATATACTAATGCTAATTAAATCGAAGCTAATTGCATTGACATGCTTTGTGTCGACATTAACGAGACGACAGCAAATATTGGTTGTACTGAATTATAACTCTGTATCGATTACTCCAACCTATTATTCTAACAGGTGCTGTTTGCAAAAGAAAAAAAAATATATCTGAACTAACCAATTTCTGTTACGAGAATTCTTTTCTTTAAGAGGAAAAAAAAAACGGTGTTTTAGAATAGCAATTTGAAAAAATCGATATTTTTGTCCATTCTTATACTCGTATAAACGAAAATGTATTGATTTTTAAAACATGGATGCGAGTATAATATTAATACAAACCTATAGTAAGTCATATGCAGGTGAAGAGTTAAGTAGAAGCGCTTATCTAAACAGAATCTATGAATTAATAGCATTTTTTTTTCCTTCAATAATAATTTATGTATTTAAAGTAATAAGATAATTTATTCATCGATTATCAATCAGAACGAAAAAATCTGTACTCATAAGGAAACAAACAGTAAATAGAAAACTTCAAATCACAGGCTATCAAAGAAGTTGTCATTTGTTTTTATCTGATTTTAACTAAAATCGAATTTTTTTCCAATAATTTATATAGTATATTGATATCCGAAAATCGATTTTAATAAAAATCTAAGCAATGAGTGAAGAATTTTTTCTGATATATATAGAGAGAACTTCATCTTTAATTTCTTCAACTTTATGAAACAATTTAATGAAATTTTTATTAATTAAATATTCTATTACATGATTACCGCATGATCAAACTTTTTAATAAAATTAAAAATATTGTAATATTAGTATAACGAGTGTCAAAAGTATAATTTTAACATACTGATGAACTTTTATACAAATATTTATTTATAAATACCTAATTTATTAACAAAATCGATAATAATTCTGACTATTTATAATAATTTATAAGTAAATATAAGCAAAATTGTTTATATAAGCGAAGTAGATTATTCATTTTGCACATAAGAAGTGATTATGTGCAACAATCACGTCAGAATCGAATATTACTATTAAATAATCGATTAATTTATACAAAGTGTATTTTGATTTTTAATCTATATTTTACTAGAATTTTGCCATTTTTTTACATAATATTCAATGCTATCCAAAGCTATAACACTTCCTATTTTTGAACTTTTTTATAAATTCATTATTCACTAAAAGATTATCGAATTTACAAGCGTATCTTCAATTAATCGAATATTTAAAATTATTCAATAATGTTTCATAAATATTTTTATTGGATTATTTAAAAAATTTAGAACGATTTCGGCATATAATCTAATATTGTGTTTTGCTTAAAACGAGATTAAAAATTATTCAAATATTGACATTTGATGTGTCCTATGATTAGCATAATAAATTCATTTATGAATTCAACAATAAACAAAATCTAATATGTAGCTTATAATATAAATTACATTAATAAATTTTATTTCTCGACAAATCTTTTTTTTTTTCTGTTAAATTGCGATAAATCCAATAAATAGTTTTTTATATCAAAATTAAATTAAAGAAAGAAATATTAAATTAATAATTTGAACAAAACCTGATTGCAGCGTAATGTTAGCAATCATTGTGTGCTATGTTGGCAGTGTTCATCATACTCTCTCAGTTCTCGTAAGGATAAAAAATGAGGTAATATAAAATGTGGAAAACATTTGATAAAATCCTTTCCATCTTTCAAGAATACTAAAGAAATCTAATATAAAATATAGTCTGTTTGTTTTACATATCATTATCATCAATTATCATCAGTATACTGAAGGATAAAGGTTTTTTCCAAAATGGCATCATGCCATTACGTCTATAGACTTATTTTACCAGTTGAATTGCTGAAAATTCTTTAATTTTATTAACCTATTATTTTCTTGATTTCTGGGAATCAAGTCACGTATTGTTTTTTCCAGCTGCAATAATTTCTTATTGCAACATATCCAATCAATTGATATTTTAGTTTTTATTTTTATATCTATTATTATATCAAATATTCTTGTTTTCTCTCTCAATCATATACGATATTGTGTTATCGCTCTCTTTCTTCTTGTGATTCCATGCATGCTTCTCATTATATTTCTTGTATTTGTTAGCAATCATAAACGAGAACAGGCAGTATGCATTGAAATTTTTCATTAATAATTTTTTTTTCCTCTCATTATGTTGTTATAACTTATGAAACATCTTATCAAGTTTGATTCTCCAAACGGAAAATCAAGTTTGATAGCAATTTCATAAAGGGAATTTCATTCAATGGATAAACTTTTGATGGAATTTAATTTTTTTATAGTTAACTTTTCCTTTATCATCTATGGATAACTTTTCCTCAAAGTATATTAGCTGTTAACTTTCTCCAAGTTCATAATGTCGATTTTGATCGCTTATTTATTAGCATAATTATTGAACATCACCTTTATCTTCTCTGCAGTCATGTATGCCCTTTGCTAATGAACATCTGAGAATTTTTGTATAATTTCTTGCAGTTTTTCAATATTGTTAGTTAATATTGTTATATCAACGAATATTCTCATTAATTTTGACATCTAATAATAATTCTGAATTAATATCACTCCGACTTTCTGCATTGAATTTTTCATAATACTGCTTCAAGCAATGATAGCAATAGCCTTCCTATAAATTTGTTTTTGGATCGGTTTTCTCTGTATAGTTTCGGTGTCATTATTCTTTAAAGCTTTTGGGATAGCTGAGATATAAACAGAATCGAAAGCCTTTTCATAATCAATGAAACTAATGCAGAGTGGGATCTCATATCTCATCGATTACTTCGATGACTGCTGCATCTCAAGGACGTGATCAATTGTACTGATTCCACTCTGAAATCCCGCCTGTTCCCTTGGCTGAAATTAATTTAAACTGTTTCGAAATCGATTTGTTATAATTTTCGTAAAACATTATATATATAAAACTCAAAAGATTTATTTGTCTGTACTTTCTAAAATTTTTTTCTTTGGCGATTTTGCTGCTTGCATAGCAGAATCGCCACAGCATCATTCCAATATTCAGTACTGTATATTCTTGTAGTTGACACGGTTTGCAAATAAATTTATCGATACTTTTACAGTTTCCACACCTGCTTCTTTTAAAATATCCATTGTAATTTCATCCTCTCCAGGTGTTTTTTCAGATTTCATGTTTTTTTTTTGCTTTTTTGTCACACTCAAATTCTTCTTATAGCTCAAGAGGTGCTTCATTCTCGCTGCATGCGGTATCTTTACCATTTACTCTTTACTAGTATCTACAATGTTTCTCATCTATTCATACTTTTTAGGAGAATAATTACCTTTACCTTTAAATTAACTTAAATATTTGTTTTTAAATTTTTGAAATGCTAAACAAAATAAACATTAAAAAATTCCCCAAATTTTCCTTTCGAATTTGCAGTAAAAGGAAACTTTTTAAGTTTCCTCTTTCCTTCGATCGTAATTTGTTTTAATGGAATGCGAGAGAAATATTTATTACTAGATCTATATATAAGACGAAATATTTATTCGCAGAGTTCCTCTATGAGAATGGAAACAAGTTTAATTAAATTCTTAAAAGGTATAAATTTGCTCGGTTCATTTTTAATCAAGCAACCTTTATATGTATGTGATACACTCTAGCAAATTAACCTTACCACACAGTTAATTTTAAACTCGTCACTAATGGCAAACAACCAGAAAATTAGTCAAATTATTCGCCTTGATCACTGTTCAAATAAATTTTCTGATTTATAATTTTATGAAACATTTTTTTGTATTTAATCGGATTCCGTTCCATTTCTCGTATTAGGCCTATTACAATAAAAGAAAAAGTTTTTGAAACTGTTTACGTTTATCTTATGGATTAACAAATATTTACGAAATTCGAAATTATGATTAATAAGAATTTTAGGAATTTTTGAAATTCTACAAACAAACTATTTATCGAGAAAGGAATCTGAATGTGGGTAACTTATAATAACTGATAAGTTTACGGTATATCGCGGAAGTACTGATAACTGTCAACATAATTTTAATGCCAAAATAAATTTATAAAAAAGGAAATGATATAAAATTCGATGTTTTGAGCAAGATCGTCATCATATATTTTATGTAACTATAAGTATATCCTATTTAAATATGAAGAAACTAATGATAAACAACGCTCATTCTAATAAACGTCGCAACAAATTTGCAAATGGCGAAATATTCACCGCATCGTTTACTTGAATAAATACGATTATTATTTTTAATAAAGCATAAATTTTTTAATTCGATTTGTATTAATTAAATAACAAAATCTGCAATTCAGATATCCAAAGTTTTGTTAAAGCAATTTTTTTTTTAATATTTAAAAATCAAACAGGGATAAAATGTTTGTTTGCATTATTTTAAATATCATCCTCCCCAAAATATTTCAAAAATTCAAGTTTTTTTTTAATTTAAATAATAAATTAATAAACTTAATTATCGAGTTTAAAGCGTGTGATAATTATTTAAATATCTTCATTTTAATTTATGAAAACGTCTGACACTTTTTATAGATCTGAATAAAGTCGAGTGTGGATTTAAAAAATACTTAATACATTTAATTTTTAAATAAAATTAAACCACTTAATTTCTCAAGTGACTTAACTAATTGAAAAGTTTTAGATTAAAAGAAAAAAAAAAGATTCTAGACATTTTTTTCTTTAAGTTCTTATCATCTACCTATTCAACAGAATAAAAGAAAACTGTTTAATAAGTAAAATGATGCTAAAATTTCTTTTAATTCTTAATTTACTACCAAAATAAATTTATGAATTATTTGTATATTTCGTATTTTATTGTTCCCACTTTAAAAAATAATAAATGCTTTATATAAATCGCAGAAATTTGATACATTTTATAGAAAAAATATTTTTAGAAATATCACGAAACTATTCGAATATTTTTTTTTTTAATTTTTAAATGACTAGACAACAATTTTATAATTTTATGATTATATAGAATTGTGTTTAAGATGTATTACTAAAGCAACATTATTATTTATTTACATTTCGTATATGTTAAGAATGTTTATGTAACTAAATCAACGAGAGTGAAGAAAATTTTAAAAGAAAAAAAAGAGATAATTTTTTCCATATATATATGTCATGTTTACTTAGAAGGAAAAGTTAATATGTGTGTTTAAAATGTTAAAAAATTCTTAATATAATTTTTTTTTATTTATTTAAAAGTCTGAAAACTGTGTATTAAACAAGCGTATGTGTTGTTATTCATATACGTGCGAAATAATTCTACTTTTTATCGAAAAAATTATTTAATTGATCGAAAATCTTCCATTTATCGATCTTGTTTCCTATTTAAAAATAAATTTTATAACGCTTGACAATAAATCAGATATGAACAGGATTTTATTGATGAATAAATCGAAAATTCCTTTCGAAGACAAGCGAGTTATGCTACCCTTTACAAATTGTTCTGTTTATACCATTTATTATTGTCATTAAATTTCGAATTTGTCCTTGTAATGTCCCTGACCCAGTATAGTGAGATTTAATATCAAACAACAGAACTGTCTCATTCTTTATTCATGCAAATTGCAGTCGCAGACAACTATTAGAACTTTAACGTCTTTACATGTAAATATTGGTTGCGAATCTAAATTGGTTGTCTTGTAAGAGTTAAATAATTCCTTCATCGTTCGAGAAAGCGAATCTTGGTCTAATTTTATAAAAGAATTTTAAACGATTAAAAAAAATGTCGCAGATTCTGAAGAGATTATAGTAGAGTAGAAGAAACGAATTCAATTATCTTTAGAATCGACTTACTTTTAAGATCAGAAAATTTTATTTATCATATATCTATACGTTTAATCTCTCGATGCAAATATTTATTTTATTAATAAAACAAAAACATTACTAATATTTGTTTTTAATTATTAGAATATAACACAGAAAGTTTTCTGTACAAGAACTATATAAATGTTTAACTTGCCATGGAATCTATTGTTTCTGAAGGTAGGTAGTTCAATACGTATATTTTCTTGTTAATGTGCCGAAATTGTCATCAGATTTATTGACATTAAATGCGGTTAAACGTAACAGTTGATCTCGTTAATAAAAAAAAAAAAAAAAAATTTAATTCCTTAAGGAGAAGATGAATGTAAAAATTTACTCAATGAAGTCAAATTTGCTTCTCTTCACTTTTAGTAAAAACACATTCTTAAATGTGTAAATTGAAGTTTTTCATAAAAATGTCAATCCGATTCGGCTTATCATTAAAATTACTAAAAGCTTTATGCAAAACTCTGATGTCAAGAGAAAGAGATTTGTAGGGGAGGAAAGTAGATATGTGAATCTGTCAAGTGATAAATAAAGTGCAATGTATTCTGTTTATTCACTGACTCCATCTATAGTCTAAGACAAGAGGCTCATCTTAGCATGGATTAATTAATGAATGTTCTTAGCTAATAGGACTTGTCATCTGCAAAATATAATGTCGTTATTAAGTCGTCACGTACTCGGTGACAACTTCTATTCATCAAATACTTTTTTATTACGATAAAAATTTATCTTTTCGTTTTGCTGTGTGTTAATTAGTATATTTTTAGAGTTTTAATAGATATCTAAAGTTTTCTTTAGTATATTAATGGTTTTATAATCATTAATTACAGAAATTTTAAATTACTTTTTGATCTCTTTTCTCGTTTCGTACATTTAAAACGTACTTATTTTTTTTCGGAAATAAAAATAAAGAATTATAAACTTATATAGTTTGTATCTTGGAAACTTTCCAGATATTTTTAAGGTTATTACAAAAATTATAATTATTTTTAAACGAGAAGGTAGATGGAAGAAGAAAGATGCAATTCAAAAATCATTTTTACCAGAAAAACAAACCTCATTATGGAAAATAATTATTGAAAAATATAAATGATATTTTAACTATAATCATTTTCTACAAATTATATTTTACTGTATTATATATTTCTTTCTGCATTATGAGTATTAAAATTCACTTTACAGTACTTTCATCCGATTTTTTAACTTCTTCCGGATAAAATTTAACTATAATTTAAACTTGAGCGATTTTAGAATTTCTCAAACTTTTCTTTAACTTCTTACACGATCATGAATTTCTTTTAATGGTTACATTGACGTTTTTCAAACTTTTAAAATTCATATACAAACTTCTGAAAGAAGCGAAAGTATATTATTGCTTATCCATAGAACAAACATAACAATCTAGCGTAGTTGTGGAAGTCTTAGATCATTTTGTAAGTGGATACAGTACTTTAAAAATTACTTCCAGAAAAAAACCGCATTGATTTTCTATAAGAATTATATTTTAACATTGAATTTTTCTATAAAATTTCCTGCGAAAATGAAAGAGTTTCGAGCAATTCGTTCTGCTAGTCTATGATTTGCAGTTTTTCACATATAATCGAATTTTACTGATAGAAAAAATCAAAAAATACTATACTTTCATATAAATCTATCTATCCCATTTTATAATAAATCTTTTAAATAATATTTTTAATAAAAAAAAATGCGTTACTAGGATTTGATCATTTGAAAAATGAATATTTATTTCTATTTTTTTATATTGTTCATAATGATAATTTTATTTATTTTAAACGAAAATTATCAATTTTTATAACTGAAAATGCTCGATTTTATCAGTAATCAGTAAAATTTTATTTCACAAAATTTGGAATAGTTAATTTAATAAAAAAAAAAATTCAAGAGAGTTTACTGAATTTTTCTTCTGTCGACGATAACAATTTCTAGAAGTTTAAAAAATGCGATAAGTGATTTAGCAGATGATAAAACATTTCGTTTATCTATCAGATAAAAGTTTAAAATTTTATTTAATTTTGATTAACAAACACGTAAAAGATGTGGAAACATTTTACGTAAATAAACTCTCATAAAACTGATACACAACGAAACAGTTTATGCAGGAGAGAGATCGAATTTTAGAGGGGGGAACATTATTGGAACGAATGCAATTTATATCTCTTGACGTCAATTGTGTTACTGAAGAGACTAGAAAACGTAGGTGGAGTTAAAAGAGGAGCAACCCTTACAGATATTTTTCAAAAAGATCCACAAATAAAGACCATTGTGGGTTGTGGCTAGACCGAAAAAGAAGAATTCGCTTTATTTTCGATCTTCTATTAAAGATGAATTGTTTGAGTTTATCAGAAAAGATCGTTACTCGTGTGAAAGAATTCTTTCTTGTATATATATATATACCGAACAAATGCAGTTATAACAACAAAAATATCCCTCTCAGGCAACTTAAATCGATGTCAATACGTTCACAAAAATTATATTGATCCCATTTACTCCACCATTGAAAGAGTCTCATACGAACAAGAACTTTAACATGAGTTGTTGTAAATCAATAAAATAGGAATTATATCGAAGGAAATAACGAATTTAACCTAAAAACTTACTTTTAATTATACTAAAATATAAAATCTATTACAAATTGAACTACAATTAAAAATTTTAAAATGCTCGCTAATCACGTAGCCTACATTTTTAGATACAATATCTACAGTATATCAAACTAGATATAACCAAGATCCGAAAGCTACAGTTATGAGGCCCAATCTTGTACAAATTTAAGATGTTTTACATGAAACACTAAATTTAGGAGCCCTTTTGGTTTGGAACCAAAAGGTCTCTAGATAGTGCTAACTTCCTGTATCTGGATCTTGATATGACATAAGATAAAAATAATTTTCAGCTAAATTAATTCTTAAAAATTTATATTTGTATATATAGGGTAAAACTAGGAGAGACGGCGCAGCTAAATATTTACATATTCTAGAGCAGTGCTGTCCAAAAGGCGGCCCGCTAAGCCATTCTGTATGGCCCGCGAGGCTTTCACAATTTGTGAATATATTATTATTTTTTAATGTTTTTTCCACTTTTATTTATTACTTTTTTAAAAGATTAATAAAAAGAATCTTAAAGTTGAATTATATTAACTCAATTAATTAATTTTTCTTAATTATTAGTAGGCCTAATTATTTAATAATCAACAAGCTATCAATGATATCATATTTTTATAAGTCTTTCAATCACATCAATTTTAATTTTAGCTATTTCAGTTTAAAGTTTTGAACTGTGACTGTATTTTAAAGTTATTTTTTGGTTTCTAACACACCATTTCAGTGATTGTGTGACCGTTGTTGTGAGATTCTGTTTTAATTTTATTTTACGTTTTAATTTAATTTAATTTTTATTTTACCTCACGTGAGTTCGTTACATTTGTGAAATGAGTGAGAAAAACGAAAAATAGAAAATGAAAATCGAGTATATCAGGAGCGGTGGGAAAATGACTTTTTCATAACAAATCATATAAGTAAACTGCTTTGTTTAACGAATGTTTTCCTGACTTTTGTGATTTTGATCGGAAAATAATATCAATGTCTGGTAATATTTATCTGCGTGAAAGTGCATTTTCTAGCATGAAGATAGTTAAGAATCGGTTCAGAACCTGCCTTGGAGATTCTTCTCTTTTTAAATATTCTGCGGCTAGCTACAATAGGAATGTATGTAAATATCCTAGCTCTTGTAAATGCTGCTGCTGCCTGTCCTCATTTATCACATTGAATAGGTACATACATACTTTTTTATATTTTTTAACTGTTTATATTTTACAAGTTTTTGTTAACATGTAACATGTTTATTGGA